>QRAM01000006.1:0-121382 GCA_013436055.1 Halocynthia roretzi | reverse complement strand
GATAAACTTCAGGGTACTGATCCAGAAGACACTCTTGTCCAAGCTTTTAAGATTCTTGATTCAGAGAATACTGGAGTTCTTCACAAGGATTTTGTTAGTGAAATGTTATCAACACAAGGAAAAAGATTCACTCCTGAAGAAATCGAACAGGTTATGGAAATTTCTCCGGTTGATGTTGCTGGAAACCTCGATTATAAAGCTCTCTGTTACGTCATTACCCACGGACAAGAGGAAGAATAAAATATACCAATGATTCAAATTTCCGGTCTTTGGATTTAATGAACATCTTTTGCAATGAATAAATAAAATTAAACGAAAGAATTGAGTTTTTTTTTTGAAAAAAATTGACATTGTAGGGGAATATGGTTTTTATGTCTTTTTTTTGTATTTGAGTTCATTTGAAACCTATAATTTCAGAGCTTTTTAAACCAGGTTAAACTTAGATTACTAGAGAATATTACATTTGTGATACTATTATGCAGAAGTGCTGTTTCTCTGCAAATTAGTTCCACTAATTACGAATAATCAACGAGGAAATTGTACGCAACTGAAAATTAAGATTATGCACTGAAGTTTTTTTAGGCTATATCTTGTACCGTATAACACTAACTCAGGAAGGGTTTCGATATAAGAAATTATCTTGGATAAAAGTCATCCATTTTTTTTTGTCAACAGTGCAATGAAAATAATTTTATCCAAGCTGACGCGTTCGTGGATCGTCGATGAGAAAAAAGATGATGGCTACACCGCTCTTCATCTAGCAGCTCTGAACAATCATTTAGAAGTCGCGGAACTCCTTGTTCAAATGGTATAAGCTTTATTTTCACATTTCTCATAAACATTCATTTATGTATTATAACTACTGTACTCACCTTTCACAGGGACATGCAAACCTCGATATACAGAACGTAAACTTGCAATCACCTTTGCACTTGGCCGTGGAAAGACAACACTCCCAGATTGTTCGGGTAACTTGTCACATCACAGTTGTCACAAGATAGGAAATGCTCAATATCTTTGTTTTTTCATAGTTGCTTGTACGAGAAGGTGCATGCTTGAATTTAGCCGATAAGGACGGCGATACGCCGCTACATGAAGCTGTACGGCATCATACTCTGTGGCAGTTGAGAACTTTGCAAGACAAGCAAGATGTTTCGATCGGGAAGGTGAGTTATGTGGTATAGCGCCTATAGTGTATGTCTTACCTCAGGTAAGCCAGAGTTCCTAATACTGGTAGAAGTGTATTAGTAGTTCATCACGACAGATGTTCAATGGTTGAACTGTCATTGACAGCATTTTTATCAAAATGCGAGTTTGACACTTGCTATATCTCATGTAATATGCATGAGTTATGCACACTGTGTATGAAGAGTCGACGCTTCTCGAACGATTTCGATTTTATTGATCTCACGGCAACATCGTTCTTTCCGTTCATGCATAAAGAGTCTGCTGCTCGTATAGTAACTAATACCAGTCTCGGGATAAAGTGTTTGAGGTTACCTGATTTGCCCTGAAAAAGAGTGGGCTGAAACAAACTAGCATATCACTGTAGATGTAACTAAAAATAGATTGAAGGCATTTTAAGGTAGAGATATAGTTTAGCCAGCCTGCAGGGATAGAAGAACGATTTTTATTGGTTTAGATAGAACGATGAGTCATTTTTATTTCCCTCCATCATCCTTACCTTTTGTTTCGTAATTGTCCTTTTATTCTGCAATTGCCTTGGCAACGTAGACTTATTTTTCATTTATTTTTTAAGATGGCTACTATAGTAAATTACATTTCTTTCTTTGCGGGAATTTGCAAACGAGTCTCAGCTGTTTGCGACAAGGTATATCTAAATAGTTGACAAGTGTAAAAACTGCGTCATGGCGCTACAAGCCCTAAATAGGTCATGTCACATTCTTGAGAACATGGTTCATGTACACGAGAAATTGACATTTCGTCAGCCTTTGTGCTTATCCTTCTGTTTAAATTTATATTTTAAGACAATTTCGTAAGATTTTTTTTTGATGTTTCACTGTTGTGGGATTCGACCCTATACTATTGTCCATCCACCAGTATTTCATATTAATTGGATTTTCGTCACAGGTACTTATGGGAATCGGAGTCCCAGGTGCAGATCGCCACTGCAGTGCGTCCATAGCGCAATTTTTGGCCGCAAATAATGCTGATTTGAACATGTACAATAAAGACAGTCATACTCCGCTGGATTTATGTCCGGATCCTCATCTATGCAAAGCTCTTATAAAAGCAAGCAATGAACTGTTAGTCCGTAATTTGTTTTCTTATACTGAACTCGCTTTAATAACTTTCGTTACCATGTAAATATCTTTTATTTTTATCGCAAGACATCCGAAAGTATCGAATAATGCGGAGTCAGCAACCGAGTCCGTCGCTCCTTCTTTGCCGACTGGCGAAGCATCCCAACTCAGTCTCCCAACTACTTCTCGTTCGGCATCCAACGTCGTAAACGGCGCCGCTTCGTTGCCAACCACATCTTTGCGAATTACGGATGACGACAGCACTCTACACTCTTGCGGTGACGCAAACAACCGTCTGGAAACAGCGAGCGCCTCTGTTTTTACGACTGACGGATCGTCGCAATCCAATATTGTGCAGAACTTGCGGAAGTAAAAATACTGATTAAATATGCAGTTCAAAAAGCAAAAGTATTAACTCTGTTGATTCAAATATTGTACTTTTATATTTAGGAACAATGTTTCTCCAATGAATAACCAACAGAATAACAGCTATGACTTAAATTCATCTGTATCAAAATTCAGCATCTCTGTGAAGCAGGAGGCCAGCAATAACAGCTCCAAAGATTTGGAAGAATGCATGGTAAATAGAACAATCTCGTCAAGTGGTGGAGATTACAGTAAAATATTTTAAAACTAGACATAATAGACGATAATGCTTTTGTTAATCTCTTATTGCCAGAT
Organism: Halocynthia roretzi; assembly: GCA_013436055.1. Classification (NCBI taxonomy): domain Eukaryota; kingdom Metazoa; phylum Chordata; class Ascidiacea; order Stolidobranchia; family Pyuridae; genus Halocynthia; species Halocynthia roretzi. The sequence goes on along the minus strand of QRAM01000006.1, from coordinate 118,437 downwards.
ATGTTCAGATGTGCCGCGCGACACTTTATTACAGCCTTGTGGACACTTGGTGGCATGTTACAGTTGTTGTTCGCGGCTGAAAAAATGCCTGATATGTAAAGAAACTGTTGTATCACGGACCAAGGTTGGTTAACAATTGTTTTCTTGCAATTCAGATGAACTCTGTTGATTCTGATATTTGTTTTCTATGTAGGTCGATGAATGTGCTGTCTGTTCGGACAAAAAAGCATCAGTTTTGTTTCGTCCATGCGGGCATATGTGCGCTTGTCAAAGTAGGTATTCGTTGATGAATTTATTTAAATGAGAAATCGCTATTGCGTATCTTGTTTATAGGCTGTGCAGATTTGATGAAGAAATGTGTACAGTGCAGGGAGATCATTGACCGTAGAATGACCTTCGACGTTTGCTGCGGTGGCAAAACACGGCCCACAAAGCTACAAGTGGGTTTTATAAAATTAAGCAGATCTGGAAAGGATTTTTTATTATTTTCGTTGAAAAAGTAGAATATTTGAATGGTGATGAAAATAAGACTTAAACATGTTCATTAAATACTGGATGTCTAGTGATTTATAAATCTTCAGGATTTGACTGTTTTTATCAGCTTATATTCTGCTTTCTCAGTCGCCACAAAGCATGACCCAGAACGCTTTATCGTCGTTACCAGCCAACGTTATTCACAGTGGCGATAACAACTCTGCTTCTAGTTCGAGATCACCCGGCACTAACAATCCTTCTACAGCGAGTTCACAAACATCTCTTCCTTCGCCTTTTCCGGGTCAATTACACAACAACAGATCAAACGACTTGTCAAAGGACAGTCGAAATAGCGAAGCAGAAATTCGGAAATTGCAGCAACAACTACATGATATCAAAGAGCAGGTTAGAAACTCTAACTAATTATATTATTACCACCTTGAGGGTGGTGCATTTTATAAACTATCTATCACATTTATTCAGTTTTAATGTATACAATATTATTTGTGCATACAAAAACGATGAAAAAGGGAAAAAAAAATTCTAATAAAATTCCTCTTGAAGCCCCTGCCTGTCAGGTGGTAATCTGTAACATGCCACTATATCATTCTCTCATTATCTTTTTGTTTTTTTCAAGGTATTGTGTCCAGTTTGTTTGGATCGTATTAAAAACATTGTATTCCTCTGCGGTCATGGGGCATGCCAGCTGTGTGGAGATAGAATGACGGAATGCCCTATTTGTAGAAAGCCAGTCGAAAAAAGGATCCTGTTGTATTGAATAAAGTATAAGCAAGTTTGAGAATAATTTCTTCTCCTTGATCTTTTTAAACTAATCATGTACAGTATTTTGCTTGTGTCTGTTTAAGATACAGATTCTTTGGATGTGACATCTATATTATTTCACTGTATAGTGAGAGTTGATGGAGTTCTGCTGGTGTTATATCATTCACAGGGATGATCAGTATTCAATTTTTATATCTCTTTTTCTTCTCGATTCTTGTCCTGGAACAGTTAGCAGTTGGAATTATTAAAGATTATTGACTAGGACTCGAGTCGTTTCATTTTCCATATTTGTAATCATTTCAGGGCAAATTGTAACCAGTGCTGGTCTTAGGATATTTGCCCTGCAAGTGCCGAAAGTGATAAACGTCAGGCCAAAAGTGCCAAAGAGTGCTAATAGTTTGCTGCCAATCACGCGCACTTTAGAATGTAGATGATACTGCATTGATCTGAACTAAGCACAGTGATGCTTGTGGTTATGATGTGACAACTTTACAATTGACATCGACGGTAGTTCTGCATAATTGTGTACAATTCTAGTTTATCCAATAAAAACACTGTTGTTGAGTGAACATGGAAGTGTAGAAAATCGTTTTGTACATTGTAAAGGTGAAAGGTCGTCACATTTGTCGCTAGAGAGCATAAGTTAAGGGTGTGTATAAAATCAGTAACTGTTACATCCTCGTAGAACGGTCAATAGCTGGGAAGGTTTGCTCTCTTATAATTGCTCTACTGTTTTACTAATTGATCAAAAATGGCTGAAAGTCCAATCGATGACGATGAATTGACAGCTGGATATAAAGCGCCGGCGGAAAAACCGGTTTCCGATATCGTAAATATGGACCAAGACGACGAAAGCTTACAAAAATATAAGAAGAGTCTACTTGGTGATTCGCTAGGAGGGGCCGCCGTCACTGGAAAAAGGGATGTGACCTTTGAGCATATGATTATTGCTGTGGAAGGCCGCGAAGATATTTGTCTCGATCTTTCAGGAGATTGTTCCAAGCTGAAAAACACCCCGGTCATCTTGAAGGAAAAGGCCAAATATCATCTCAAATTTAAGTATTTCGTGAAGGGTGATATCGTCGCTGGTCTTCAAATGAAAACTGTTATCAAGAGAATGGGAAAACAAGTTGAGAAATTCACCTATATGCTCGGGAGCTTTCCACCACAAGAAGGACCATTGGAATTTACGGGGAAAGAGGAAGAGGCACCAGGCGGCATGGTGCACCGTGGAAAATACACTGTTCATTGCAAATTCTTTGACGATGACAAAAATAAAGATGGCAAAAATAGCGACCCTGTTCCATACTTGGACTTTACTTGGGCACTCGAAATTAAGAAGCACTGGCCCGAAGAGAAAGAGGCAAAAGAATAATATGGGTACTAAGAATGATAATTTTATCTAACTATCGAATGGCAAAGGGAGAAACATCCGTAATCTCGTTATACTGAAATATGTCCATATGTAGAAAACTGTCATTGGCTCCAGTCTCCAACAGAATATTTGTGGTAATTTCTTTATAAAGGTTATTGATATTATAAATTTCTTGAAATGGTAATTCCAAATTGTATACGGTTTGAATTTGGCAATAGTTCAATGTTTTATTTCACTTTTAAAACGGCTCTTTACCATTATTTAATTGTATTTTTTGTAAATTTGTGTATCCAAGATCTTTGCAGGTGTATAGGAAATAGCTAATAATCCTTGTGTCAATGTGAGGCCATCCAATATTCCAGTGTTTGTAAGTTGCCATCAAATTTGAAATATTTATCTCTTCGAGGCAATTTATTTTAATAGTATAAAGCCCAACACAACAGTGTTTTCAAATCATTCAAATTGATCTGGTTTAAAACTGGAATAAAATACGATAGAAAATCAAAATTACGTTTAAAATACATCAACTATTTCTTCCATTATGATGAAACAAGTTGATGTAGTTAACTAGTTAACATAGTGATGGTTTTCAAACATTGTTCAGTACACAATGTTTCAATACAGCTTACATTTTCTATCGACAGTATCATTTTTTGATCTGTGTTTGTATAATCTAATTAACTTCCAGCATCCTTCCCCTCTGTCGTACATCTCTGAATGACTCAGTAATTTACAATAAAGAGAATAAGTTCTGCTCCCACTCTTACTCTTTGACAGGAAGTGATTTGTAATCTTATAGAGCTGCATCATTCTGTTTCTCATGCAAGTCACTGCATTGATTTTATTTAGGTCTGCAGAGAATATCTCCAATTCATACACCATTGACTTGATAACCATTGACTTGATATTGTGAACGCTGCAATAAAATCTAATCTGGACCAATCTTATGGCATCAATTTCAAGAATCCCCTGGTTGATACAGTTACTGCTCAGTAATTTCTTGTCAATGGAAAAAGTTATATTATCACAAATAATCTCACAGTTGTTGCAAATTACTAGATGGAGAGAACACTTGTTCAACCTGTATCGAAAATCTTGATAAATATATCTTACGATTGTAGTTTTTTCATTGTATACAGTAACTGTATTGATTGAGGACTCTTCTCTCTAAAATATGAAATATATGCCATGATATTCCCCACTGTCTAGTATATATGCCTTTTTAAAAGTTATCATGCACACTAGAAAACTTGTTAGTGAAATCTAATTGTATGTAAAATCATAATACATCCAGTGATTTTTATGTATCCAGAATATTGTTACTGTACGAAATCTTTAATCGGCTGTTTGTCTTATTATTCATATCGGAACTATCAAGTGTTATGAATTCCTTGTTACATTTATTCAAGACATCAAGCCAATTATTGTTTGCCTTCGTATACATATACCTTTTTCATAATATTGATATAATCACCAATCAGCCATCCTTATGTATGAGCTAGCATTATGAAATGGCAACAACCTGTTATTATTTTTAATAGTTCTGCACAGAAACAAGTTGAAGTTTGGCAATGCACTTGGAATCAATTTATCTGTTTGGTTTTCATTCAACTTAAGAATATGTGCAGACACCGGAATGTAGGCAGAATCAAGTATATATAACTAGTTATATTATTAGGTAGAGACTACTATATAAGTCCGTTTTTTCGTGATACCGAGGGTAATTGAGAGACATGTTAGAATTGAATATGATAAGTAGTTATAGAAGATTGAGATACTATTCTGAAAAGTCCCAAGTCCAGATCAGAATTACATTCAGGAAACCTTATTTTGTCAGGATTCTGTCAGAATGATTGTGGTCAAAGATTCTCGATATTCTTAACAGATGGAAGTATTCAGCAAGATTCGGAATACTCTGTCGAGTACAGTTAGCGAGATAGCTGCTGCTCTCCCAGGTATTTATACAACATCGATAATTTTCGTCTTTTAGGAAGTAATTTATTTAAATTTTGCTTTGATTATCAATCTCTAGGAAACCCGCTTCTCCGTGAATACGATATTGGAAATCAGGTCGCGAGCGCTGGTCCGTTTTATTTATGGAAAATATACGATGGCGTGAAGAAATCAACGAAAGCAGTATGTGCTATTGCATTAACTGTATATTGATATACAATTAGGTACCAGTTTAGTAGTGTGGTCTCTCCAAACTGTGGGGGTTGGTTAAGGTTGGGGTTACCTCTCACCAAAAGTAGCTCAACCTAAGCTCACCTAGACTAACCTAACGTAAGCGGGTTTTTGGATGGACCACACTACTAAACTTCTACTGTATATTTTCTGTATACTCCTGAAATCACACTGATATATAACACAAAAAATCTGAAAATTACTAAATTATAGATTTCTGCCTAGTCGTTACAGTCCAGTTAATTTGCTGCAGTATTTTTCACACTCATCTTGTAACATTTATCGAAATTTTCAATTTTTTGCAATGCACAGTCTATCGTAATCACTCAACCATGGTGACGGTCCGCGTTAAGAAACAATACCTTGGTCATGACCTTTGAACTAAAATTTATGCCATAGACATAGTTTTCTGTATACTAATATGCAAATTCGCTTCATATATACCAGTCCTAATACCAATTTCACTGATTCACAGACAGTCTCCATATTCATATTCGAAAAGAAACAGCTGGATCAATATCCACGTGGACAGAGAGAGACCATACTCGCAGTAGCCCGTAAAGGGGCATCCCAGCTGGCCAAACTTCGCCATCCAAGAGTTTTGACTGTGGAGCATGCAGTAGAAGAATCAAGGTAGATTGATTTAATTTTATAATATCCAAATATTTTATAGTAAATTATACATTAATATGTGCTATCCGCGGCCTCTATTATCAATTCATTGATATAATCAGCCTATATTACTAATACACAGGGACAGCCTGGTGTTTTGCACCGAACCGGTTTTTGCAAGCTTAGGAAACGTCCTTGGAAAAAGAATGAATATAAATGATATGCCTGAGGAACTCACATCTCATCAATTGTTCGATATTGAAATCAAGTACGGTATATTACAGGTCTGTCATTCATAAAAATTACTATACAATTAAATAGATATAAAAAATCACTATATTGTTCAACTGAAAGGTGTAGTTACTTATTTTATCCCAATAAAGAGGATGTTGTATTACGTTGGATTCAGCATTTTCACGTTGAGTAGTTGTGTGGTGATTTTTTACTTATGCCAGAGTAGTACTTATGCCACGGTAACGCGATGAACACCCTGTGATAATAACAACTGTAAATCGCACATACTATGGCTCAACCCCCTATAATTCCCTTGAGACCTGGAGAATATTTCCCTTGCAACTCGACCAAATTTCAATGTCAATGGAATATGGGTCGTACTATTTGACAGCAGATTCAAGAGAATTGTAATGTAATGTACATTTAACCAATATAATTTTGATTTGAAGATATCAGAAGGACTGTCTTTCCTCCACGACAGTGCAAAAATGCTTCATGGCAACCTCTGCCCCGAATCAATAATAATAAACAAGCAGGGAGTTTGGAAACTTGCTGGCTTTGACTTCTGTATTCTTAATAGCAATCCCACGAGTGAGGTATCTTCAATCTGCATTTTTTTTCTCTATTCTATATCATAAATAATATTAAATAATCTTCATATTTTCAGCCCAAATTTACCTGTCCCGACTGGGACACTTCGCTACCCCCTCCGGCTTTGCCTAACCCATGTTATATTGCACCCGAGATTATAACTGAGAAGAGGTGTGACTTTGCGAGCGATCTGTTTTCCCTCGGTGCTTTGCTTTATTCAATTTACTACTCTGGTAAATCTCTGCTGAAATGTTCCATTCAAGATGTTTACAGGACAATGTCCCAAGCAAGCGATAAGGTAATCTGTTTCCCACAAATACATGCAGTAATACAGGGGAAGATATAATTTCAGGGAGACGAAGGGAGAGAAAAAGTTCATATGATACAGAAATATATTTTTTACAATTTCTTGATGCAATGCCAGAATACTTTTGTCTTGTGATAGTCATCCAGTGCATACCTTGATTCGCAGTTTGTTACCTTTTATATGGGAACTCAGTCTCCTCAAATATCTCATATTCGTGTGTATCCAGTATTAACTAAATTTTCCTGCATGTATAAAATCATATTGTTATCAATAGGTTAAGTGCTGATAAACTATTTCAACCAGATATATGTTTTTATTATAGTTGAGAAATATGTCTGATCAAGAACTTGGAAAAGTTCCTCTAGAGGTTAGAGAACATGAAAAAATGCTCATCCATCCAGATTCCTCCATAAGACCGGATGCGGATCAGATGAGCAAAGTAAGCTTGTTTATTTACCTGTGCAAGATTTATTTACCTTAATTTCTAGTCTTTATTTTACTCACTTTATCTTTTATAATTTTAGCTCCCTTACTTTGAGGATATTGGGGTCGTTACCCTGCAGTATCTAGACAACATTCTGCAGCAGAATAACCTGCAAAAATCCCAGTTCTTCAAAGGCCTCAGTCAAGTTATGCCAAAGATCCCAAAGGTATGTGTTGGCCAAGAACCTGTTGGGAATTATTTAAATTAGATCGTCAGTAATTCAACTGGTAATATATTAATTTCTACAGCGAGTTGTTATGCAACGAGTTTTGCCTTCTCTCACTGCTGAATTCCATGTACCTGAAATGATTCCGTTTGTTCTACCAAATGTTTTAATGATAGCTGAGGAATGTAACAATGCTCAGTATGAGAAATTGATTTTTCCCGCTCTGATTCCAGTATTCAAAATTCAGTCACCTGTCCAGGTAGGTAATAGAAGGTCATGTAGACTTTGGTTAAATTTATGGACATTATATAATTTTTTTCTTATTGAATGACTCATAGGTTCTCTTGATACTCTTGCAAAACATGGATATGCTCTTGAAGAAAACCCCTCAAAACTTGGTGCAGGCACACCTACTCCCAATGTTGTGCAACGCTCTTGACGCACCGTCTCTCAAGACGCAAGAACTTTGTCTTTCAATCATCCCCACGTTTGCTCCGCAGCTAGATTCACCATCTATGAAAAACAGTATCATATCTCGCATACAGAAGATAGTGCTAACAGGAGGAACACTTTCTGTAAGTTGTCTTATGCATTTTTTTCAATGATATCTAATGTCTTGACTTTTCCACTACTACTACTCATGTTGATCAGTAATCCAGATTGGTGCGATAACTATATAAACATTTTACAAATGGGACAGTATTTGAAGTGCTTCAAGATTGATTTCTCTTACTGGATTAATTATTATATATTTATTTCTGCTTGATTATCATATGTTTTTTATCTATAGGTTCGCATCAATGCTTTGGTCTGCACTGGCAAGCTGCTTCCTGTGTTCGATAAATGGTTTGTGTATGACGAAATCTTTCCTTTCCTTTTTCAAGTAAAATCAAGAGAACCAGGAATTCTAATGGCTGTTCTTGGTATATTCCAGATCGCTTTCAGTCACAAAAAACTTGGTAAGAAATATTGTATTTTCCACAGTATGCATATTCGATCTGATGTATGAAATGATATCATCACTATTGTATTTTTATAGGTATCACCAAAGATGTACTCGCAACAAAAGTCCTTCCTTTCCTTGTTCCGATCTCAATCGAGACAAATCTTAATCTGCAACAATTTTCTTCATTCATGGTTCTGATTAAAGTAAGCAGCAGCATTATTGGCTTTCATGTTGCTTCTTGCCGTGTATTTTAAATGTTATTGGGTATTATTGCTCATTCCATCCTGTGGATAAGATCTAATTTAAAATGGTTTTATATAAATCAAGGAAATGATGCAAAAGGTAGAGAGTGAACAACGTTCCAAGATTGAACAATTAAGTCAAATGAAAGTTGATGGAACGTCGGTCGCAGACTTTAAAAAACTTGCAATGAAAGAGACTGCAGCGGATGCAAGCAAACCTGAACCACTCAAAGTAATATAATATATAGCAGTTATTTTATTCAAGTTTTACCTGTACTTGAAGATCATAATCATAATTAGTTGTGATCTTTTTTTTTCAAAGGTTGATGATATTTTCCAAGCTGAATCGAATATTAAACCAAACGCTAAAGCAACTGAGATGAAAGCAACAAGGCAACATTTAACTCTTGAAGAAAAACAGAGATTAGCAAAAGCAAAGGAGCAAGAATTTAGAATGAAACAACAAGGACAGATTAAACCAATTTTAGTTGCTCAAACGAATTCGAATTCCAAGGTTCGGGTTTTTTTTTCTGTTAGATTTTTTTTTGATAATGTTTGAATAGTTTGAATATAATGCTTCCTCTTGCATCAGCCGAAAGATCTCACATCAACACTGACTCACAGTAGTGTGAACAATTTCGCTGGAAAATCTGCAAATTCGTCTCTTGGTAGTGGTGGAACTAATTCCTGGATGACTTCCACTGGAAATTCAATGAGAAGTGGTATGTCCAACTCAACCACAACTCCACTCCACCAAAACCAGCCTAATTCTAGCGCAATGTCTAACAACCGGTCCAAACCAATGGGAGGATATCATGCTTCTGGGCCCATGCTATCCGGCTCCAGTTTTCCCACCAACAATTTTTCTCAACAATCTTCTCGCATGCCTCTTGCCGGTCCCAACATGCAAAATCCAAGCACTTTGCAAAAACCTTCCCCCAGTAGCTTTATGCCTGGCAGTTCTCTCGATAATCTATTGGGCATGCCTCAGACTAGACCACAAGTCATGAACCGAATGCAGCAAGCACCACAGCAATATGGCATGCAACAGAGACAGATGATGCCTACTCAGTTGATGCACAATTCAGCTTCTAGCAATATGAATTCTTTCACCGCTGCTAATCCTTTCTTAGCATCTCAGAATACGAATTCAAATCCTACGAACTCAACTAATCCATTGTCGAAACAAGACTTGTTGGATTTCTTAGGTTAAAAGGTAATAATTTTCTGCATTTTAAACTTGAATCTCAAAAGGGTCTTGTCGTCTAATTTCTAATTGTACCACTGGAATTTGAGTAGCATTGCAAGCCCCCATAAATACATTATTGGTGGTACAGATTATTAGTTAAAGTTTGTATTCTTACAGCTTCCCATTTGAAGTCTACTCATAGAACCAAAATTCATGTATCATCAATGCAGCAGGATGACGGGTCAGAGTTACAAATCCACTGTATTTTGTAACAATTGACAGATAAAATAATTCACAATACCCCTGACAAGTCTTAGTGCTATCCCCCCCCCGTAAATATATTCATAATTGCATGAAGTTGGTGCAAAATTTTCTGTAGTACTCGTATTTTTCCGATGTTCATTGCTAGCATTTTCTTTTGGTGCTTACCAGAGAATGAATTAGTTACAATGTAAATGGTTACAATATTAATCCAACAGGAATATATCCTACCAACTGATTTTCTTCTTCTCTGATTTATTTCCATCGAATTAAATCAACGTTTGCTGTAATTTTGCAAATATAGTTAGATGGTTGTTATGTTTGTGACTATGTGCAATAAACTAAACAAGTTCTTATAAAAGTTTAGTCTCATTTCGCTTCTGCCTAATGGAAGAGAAGATTAATACAGCTCTGTATATTTTTAGGATGCATGCAATTACAAATATGACATCCGCTAGACAGTGCAAGAGAGCCGCCAGACGACGACTGAAAACCTCGTCGACAAGTAAGATTACTGTACAATATATAATAGAGGTAAAACATTAATATTTAACTTATAAAAGTAACTACTCAATCCGATAATTGTGTGATATAATATTGACTGAAAACCGGTTAGACAGGTATCATTACAATATTGCACTAAACATAAATATTCACTATTGAAGGAACTACTATTGAAGTAACTCGCTGTTGTTGCAAGTGCTCAATTTTTCATGTAGCATTGTAAATTCACGCAAATCCGCGACTTTTGAACTTACAATAATTGCATATATGAGGTATTATTGGTGTAGTCGCTCCACATATCCGAAAACTGCTCTGTAGGAAGCAGAACTAAGTGAGGTATTGCTTTACGTGTTTTTATGAGCGTGTTTTCCCTTGGGTTGTTTAGGACTCTGTGATGAGTGCTAATTTAGAAATAATTTACTGTTTCTAACTGGCAATGAGTTATTTTAATCTAACTTAAGGTCATTGCGGCTCGGTAGTTGACAGTTGTTCTGTGCGAATTGTTTAACTTGCGCACTTGAGGCTAGTGCGCGTGATGTTGCGACCGTTCTCTTAACTTCGGACGCGTCGAGGTGTAATCTAGCGCCTTTTCGGATGTCGAAGTCGCTAGGGAGTTGTCTGTAACTGACGTATGTTCACTCTAAGGCTTTCATCAGAATTCCTATTACTACTCTGACTATTTTTTTTTAGTTTTCAGTCCATGTCCAGTGGCGTCTACCCTCCCTTCCCAAGCTCAGTCTCACGGACCATAGCATACCCCTAGTTCCTAAAACCACCACTGCAATGAAATTCTTTCCGCTTAAAATGTACCCGGAGTAGCAGCTTTTTTTGTATGGCTGTGTTCTGCCATTTAGCATTTGAAGTCTAGATTTCGCCCTTTCTCCTTTGAATTTATCAGATCTACTCACAATCGTAAACAGCTATTAATTCTATTAAGTTTCTGTGGTATTTAGTCAGCAGTACGTGATGTACTTGTGTATCTGTGTAAAGTACTTCTATTTATGTCGACCGTACAACAAATGAATAATGTTAGTACACATAAACAACCAACTTAACCATCCAGTAAACAAACACATTGAATACACGCAATTAGTGTTGATATTTGGTTAAAGCATTAAAGTATTTTTGGAGCTGTTATTAACCAGCTACCTATGGTTCAGAAATCCCGCCAAAATGAAGATGGAACACCTAATTTTATAACACTTTGATTATCTGATTACAATTGAACTAGCGAGGAAAATCGGAGATTAATCTGCGCAAAGGTCGGGTCGTAAGGTCGAATTTCATACTTTGTCTTTGCCATCTAATAATAACCTTGCGGTAATGACAGGCTTACTAACAACTTCGCTAAAGCAGCCTTCTGCGAGTCGTTGATCATATTCATGCTATTAAAAGTTCGCCGATTGAACCTTTACGTTAGACTTTTGTCTAAAAACAAAGTAATCTACTCGCTATGCTAAGAAATCAATCAAAATAACTAGATAATTGAACGTATCGTCCTGGTAATTTTCGGTTTGTTGCTTTATGATCGCTAGTGTCAAGTGTCGAATTGAAAAAATGGAAGAGGAATGTTTTGAAGGTCGTTAGAATCTTGCAAGAGTCCTTTCGGCTCTGTTTCACCAAAAGCTGACTGAATCATTGTTATCATCATTGAGTTGTTGAGAGGCCTTTCTCTGTTCATATATTTGCTAAATGAGACCTTGAGTTATGTTGTAATCTATGTAGTGCTACCGGTGACGTATTTATTCATAGCATAGCAGTTGATTTCCAAAATTCTTCCAAGCTTAATCATTTCCGTCATTACAGAAATATTTGTTCAATATACTGGGTTCGCTAACCGGACGATCTTTTCAAATGATTATAATGTTGTGCGTCACTTTAAGCTGTGATTCGCAACTTATGATGATACCGGAACACAATCTAACATTCTTTGGGGCGAGAGGTTTTCGGTATACAGAATTTTTCGGATATTGGAATGGTACTATACCCATAACCAATATCGTCTAGGCATAGACTAGCCTTTATTGATGTGTTGAACGATTGACTTCGTGTCGGGTTTGGTCATGTTGAGCTACCATTTTGGGGCAAATGCAAGCGAACTTCGAAGCATTCCGTTTAATTTATTTCCGAAATTGTGTGTATTTATATGGTAAAAAAAATTGAACAAAAACTCTGTTGTTTTTCTACTTTCCCGTTTAGCGTACAATTCAGTATTTGGATTGCAAAATTAATTGCGAAGTATTTTTACGGCCTGGGAAATTAGTCTAATTTTAACCTTAATCGTAACTCTGGCGCCGAAGTCAGTAATAATATTTGGAAATTCCATAGAAAACAACGACTAATTTTACTTCTAATCGATCTACATATGCACTATAATACTAGATAGTAAGTCCTCTCACGTTACCAGGGGCGCCAGGATTAGCATTTGGGTTTTGTCAACTGTAGATTTACGCGGCATTTTTAAACCGATTCCACTTGACATGTTTTTTCTCGCTGTGTTTACTACACGCTACTATATCTATTTGTGTTATGTATATGTGTAGTGTAACGCACAAAGAATTCTCTAGACCTTGTTTTTGAAGTATTAATTGAAACATTCAAAGCTTAACTTTGTAGTGCGGTTAATTGTTTCTAAAGTCCCGTTGAACTTTCCACTCCACTCTGAAGTATGTTTTCGTTTCTATTTCTTATTGTATCAGTCCGTGTCAACCAAAATCAATCGTTTCGTCTTATTAAATAATAGCCACGCTTCAGAAATTTATGAGTGCGACCACGTAATTAGCGGATTATAGAAATCTTGTTTTTCCTAACTAACCAATTTGCGGTTCATTGAAAGTATATCATACAGTGGTACGTGTAACTTGGCAGATTAACGTGACAAGGAATTTCTTTCCGTTACCTGTTATTCTCGACTTGTTTTTTATTACAAAACCTCCTTATTAAACGGTCTAGACGTCCGAATTTTTCGTCGAATGTTAAGTACCTGTCTAATATTTGCTTGTTCAACATATAGCGGTAATAACCGAACAATACAATAAAAGTACAATTCAAGTACTAGTGTTACGAAATCCTATGGAATTCGAACGATTTCGAACCCCTGTCCTCTTTTGGTCATCCCGCCATTGTCGGAAGAGACGCTTCTTCAAGCTGTTTTCCAGATGTCTGCTTTCGCAGTCGATGATGGAATTCCAAAATAGCATTGTTTGAATTTTTGGTAGCTTATCATTATAATCAATATTGGCTCAGACATAAGACGTAGCACTTGTTTATATCGCGATAATATACTCTTGGCATGTTGAATGCGCCTTCGCTTTATGTGAATTGCTAAAGATAATGACGTAGATGTGGGGATGTGTATTCGACATGGTATGTGAGAGGGGAATTTTTATCCATGAATGGCAAAGTGACCCGGTCAGTTTTATCCCTGATGTATTCTCATAGCATAACAATGCTATGATGCTGTCAGTGATTCGTTCCATTTATTGGGCAACCTAATGGTGTGAACTAAGATATCACCGGTTAGCTCAACTCATACGTAATATTAACAGCAGTGTGTCTCATGATAAGGTCAGTTAAACGTCACGTTGATTCATTGAGTTAATATACCATTACCGTTTGACCTTACGTCATCACCGACCCAAGGGAATTATCCAGAATCCAGTAGACAAAATCATCAAATACTTATCAGATGGCGTTTCTTCCTCCTGTACTGCTGCTGTATGTCGAAATGGCATAGATTACTGCACATTCCATCCGTATGTGATAAGCTTTGCATTTTAAGCTACTGTCACCCGGCATCAAATAGCCCGTGCCGCAATCACTAGACAATGAAGCGGTATCCGAAGAATTTTTTAACAAGTCTGTTTGAAGAGCAGAGAAACTCGTTTACCAAGATAAGCAAATTAAATAGTTCGGCCTGGGAATAGCCTGGTACCAATGCCGTAACTTGATAGCGACTGGCCCTTCTGCACATTACAGTGTAATGACGCGTTACGTGGATGGTGGAAATGTGATGCTCAGCTAGATAACATTTTATTGGTCCTTCGTCTCAACTAGCATCCTATTTGCTATTGTATTATTATAGCTTGAGATAATATTAAGGTTGATTATGGATGGTAGCAATGCGCCATTTAAATGTTACTGTTCAAATTAGCCACTTTCGAATTTCTAGAATAGATACTTTCTCGCAATCAACCTAGATTTTACTAATTTCAACAAATCTTTTAGACGTAATCCATATCACACTCTAGCACGTCCAGCGGAAGTCGGCTATTAATACATATACTCTTGGCTTTTAATGCTAATTATAGTTATAAATCTTTCGACTACTTTTTTTACCGTTTTTACCGATTTAGCATCAAAATGACGAAATTATTTTGACCAAGCGCTTATTACCGCCAATCATCCAAACCCTTAATTAAACGGAATTCCCGCTAAATTCGATAATAAGTCGCCAGTTCTCAGCAGCCGTACAATAATTAGAGCCAAAATACCAGTATTGCAAGAATACCGTTAAAAAACAACAAAATTGAAATCTCGTATATCATTGCCAAGATTTCAAACCTGATCAATTGATTCTTATTTGATCGAGTGAGCTCTATTAGCCAAAATTATATTTGCCATAAATTCTTTTCTTTCACCTAATGACAGTTTAATCATTCTAGACTGTTTATAGTTGATCTATTTTCCTTTCGATGGAATTCTAATTACCTACATAGATTCCAGTTAGCAGAATTACTTGACAGGGGTAACTCTGTAAATATTTTCCCGTGATAGTGAATGGGCCACCTCGTTGGTTAAATCAATTTGATCTATATGCACTGCTACCAACAGTGGTTCGCTGAGATAACAGGGGGCGTCGTTTTACCCCCGGCGGGAGGTCTTGTAAATGCTCTTCTTGAAGTCGTCGGTGTATCCCGCTCTTGTGCAAACATCTGTGTAAAGATAATATCTAAAATATTTTGTTATCAATATATTCATTATTATTATTGTTATTATTCTCTGTAGTTTGATGTGAGTATCGATAGCATTGTTGATTGTACAGTAGAGTGAATAATAGTAGCTGAATATCGATTATATTATATGTATATACTGGTGAATATTAGCGGCATTGGAACCAAAAGAGAAAGATAAGATTTTACATTGAATGCTGCACATACCTTTCCAAGAGAATCCATGATTCGTTAAACAAGCATTCGTGTATTCAAGGCACTGCTCTGTGATGCTAGCGAACACTTAACATGCTCTCATATACAGTAAATATAATACAAGATTAATATGAAAATAATATTGACCGACGGATAAATGTGCCAACTATATAAATAAAATCTGTTAATCTTTCATTAAGTAAATATATCCTATGTGAAGTGCCGCCGTGCTTGCCTATGATAAACGCGGCATTCAGTATTGTATTTTTTTTCTTGAGTTGACTCTGTAATTGAGTTCATGCGTAGACCTCGTGTTCCACTCCAACTCCGTATACAGGTACTCCTCACTCAACGCCCTGGTTCCGTTCCAACGACCTGGACGTATAGCGAATTGATCGGTAAACATCGATTGTTTTAATCTCACCCGCCGGGCGATCGAGTCCATAAGAGCACACATAATACTCCACGTAAAATCCCTTGGATCTACTGGTACGTAATCCTTGCTATGGAACGCTTTATTAGACTGCGATTAAGGTAATAATCCTTATGATCCTTGTTTCGCACCTTTGTTGGTCATACGCCCGCTATTAAACTACGAATTCTTTTGAACTTTTGAAGGAAAATTGAAAATACAAATGAATGCGCGTCTTGAAAACATCCATCGTTATTGTTTGTATAGGTTTAAGTGAAAGATTTCATTAATGTATAAGTTCATTAATTACCGTACTGACTAATTAATGAGGTCCTTTATTTATGTGTCCTTAATTGAGCAATTGCATCGATCACCTGTACAGTATCCTATCACTACTTCCTAATTTAATAGCTCTACATCCTTCAATGAATTTATTAAATTAAGTTTGGATTATACACGGTTTACTGCATCCTATTAAGGTTACTCCATAGCTGACATCCAAACCCAGCTGCTTGTACTCCTAACCAGCTTCCTTACAGCTAGCATAATTGGTTATAAAGTATTATCGTAGTACTTATTGCCTTGCCATTATTAAAATATTTATTATATTTAAATATTCAGACTGTCTTCATTTAACACGTACAAATGTTTTAATAAGCTTTTTACTGAATGAGTTACCCTTGCATTTATAATTTAAGTAAGTGGGTGAACTTGAGGGTCCTTGTGCGATTGTTTCACCGGGCCCAAGAATATTGATGTCAGTGACAAAATGATGTATGCTTAACTCAGCACAATTTTGATAAAACATTCCAGGATATTATTCGACTGCATCATTCGAAACATTCAACTCCAATTTTGGCTGACATTGTTGTTGCCCTTGTGCCTTCATTTGCCATTGATGTTATCACAATGAGTTGCCATCAGGGAGAAAGTACTAAATTAGAAGGCAATTTTCTCACGATCTTTGGAAAACATATTAAAAATAATGTACACTGCTATAATTACAAGAAATTCGTGACTACGTGACTACGTTTTCCAACTCGCATTGGTAATTTGTTATCGCGTTCAGTGATGTCCGTAGCTATTTTGAAAATAAACAAACACGCTTTTCCACCCGATCGTCCATCGACTGGACATTGGTCAGCTAAACTGCAGTGTAATTGGCGTACTACTGTAAACGTCCCGTTTCAACGAACTGGTCGTAAAGTAAATCTGTTTGTAATCGAACTTCTCACTTAACGACCATAATCAGATCGAACGACCTGGTGGAAAATATGTTCAAATATTGTATACTATGAAATACTATGGAATACTATGGAATATTATCTAAATTCGGTCTTAAGTGTAAGGAACGGGAATGTTAGGCAGTCGTTATGACGGTCGTAAGTACGGGTGGTCCATAAAACAGTCGTTAAGTGGGTAGTACATCAAACAAACCACATGTTTTTCCGCAACTGTCTTCTCAATTTTTCCAATTACAACTCGCTCGAACTCGGGCTTCTGCCGTTCTGATTCTTATTTTGAAAATCTCCATTCATCCACAAAGTCTACCGTGGATGGTACAACCTGGTGTCGGAGTGTTTGAGTTTGAATAAATTAAGAAAAGAGCATTCGTAACAGAATAATCGCTAGCAAATCGTTGTTAGATGTATATGACAACATGACATCGTAATGCGGAGTAACTTGATCATCAAGCGTTGTTCTAGCTCCTCTGAGCCACAATCTGGTTTCCTTAATATCACGTTCCTTCTTAACAAAACTGTTCTTGTTAGACAGATATAAAATTCGAGATGCCTTCAGCAAGATTGACATTCCGTAGTAGCCTTGCAAGAAAGGAATTCCGTAATATTATGACACATGAGCGACCAATTTATAATTTAACTGAACGTTCACATAGGCCTAAGAGCAACCTGTCCGTACGCTGCTTTAGTAATCGTGAGTAAATTGTCTACAGTCAGGAAATAATAGTTTTCATAATTCCCTGGCGTCTGTTGAGCAAACTTTTCTGTTGTGTGTCAGCATTTATGTGGATCATCCGCGTCTACGCGTGCTACTGTTATGAAAAGGATTCCAGACGTTGCGATATTCTACGTACGAAATTTTTAAAATATAGCAACATGTGGAATGATAAAACAATCCAGCTGTGCGTCATTTTATTTAAGGCCTCCCTCTGGAAAAACGATCATTGTATGAGGTATACGTAATCATATTCCGAATTACGCAACTGTCTGGCGTGTTACGTTTGAAAATACATGACATCATTATACGAGTATGATGATATAATACATATATGCTGGAGAATGAGATGGATACTATTGGAATTGGATGAGTTAATGACGGAATTGTACTGTTTAGCAGGGAGGCCATAAGGTTGCATTCCATTAAATCCAGATGGAAATATTTATTTGATGCGCACTTTATATATCCATGTTGATAGAAAACGATTTCTTTTGGGTAATTTTGCCTCAAAATGAATCTGTGCTGTATAATTTGCGTTTTCAGTCGGTTTTCAAATGCCGAATTGAGTTTATGATCCCGGATCACGGGATCGTACTCCAATCAACCTAAGATGCCATCTCTAACTGTCACACACTCCGATCATTCCGATGTGAAAATAGTAATTTTGTCCTGTAAATAGTTTAATGGCCCTTTGCTTGAATCGAATACTCTTGCTGTATGCGTTCAATTCTGTTTACCGTGACATTACATTAATTTAAGTTATTTACATACCATTTGGCACACACACAGCTGTGAAAGGGTAATGTCGTAAGCTTGACACCTGCAGCACTATTGATCTGTTATATCATATAACGTAAGACTTAATATTCGAGACTATTCTTGGAAGCACATGAATAAACAATTGCCGTAATCAGGGAGGTCCAGAAAGGCGTTTCATGGTGTTTGTTAATTAACTGTGTGAAATATCAATATGGGTTTGAACTTTAATATAGTTTTGATTTACAACAGTTGGCTCCTACGCCTTGGGTACACGTTCCTCGACAGTACGTTTTTAGTTCCTTAGGGAAATCTCTTGTGACTGGAAAAATCTTTTTTAGTATCTCTTTTCGTGAATAATTTAGTTCCTAGACCTTATATACAGTATATATATTCTACATGAAATGCCCTTCGCTTAAATACGTCTTTCATCCAGACTCCTCGAAACAGTTCTAATTATGATCATGTTCCAACTAGAATTATCTCACCCAACTTTTTGATGTAGTTCTCTCACTAACAGTCATAAGCAGGAAAGCCCTTTGTATTTAAAACGAGCAATACAGAAATGGTGCAATATATGTTGCAAAATCGAGCAAAGTGAAACAAAAAGAACAAATGTAAAAGATATTACGAAAGCTCATCATTATTTTTACACCATGTACAGTTGACATCTCTTTTACAATTACCCTGTACCAGACATTTACTGATACGACAAATCGAAATGTAATGGATCAATCATGTGCAAGGTATCGCTCGATGAAATTAAAGTTAATTTTGGATTGCGAAATTAGTTCAATGCGGGGAGACCACGGTACAGATTCTCCACTTTACTCCAATGACGTCAGTAGAAGGTGTCATCACACCAGATGTATTTCTCGATAACCAAATAAAAATATGACGATGGTTTCGTTCTTTGTAAGCGGTTATTTAGAACAATAGAGCGATTAAGAATTCAAAGATCCATTAATGATTGAAGTCACGCTTTCCTGATGTTATCGCTACGTATTTTTAGTACTTAGTAGTTGGAATTCCGATTGGCGTGGGCTACGGAATAACAACTCGGAGGAACTTTCGTAAGAGATGAGTAGTTTCGGAAAATATTGTGCAATGATATTGAGAGAGCTGTATCAAATATTTATCAAACCCCACTACAGATACGTGAAGACAATATAACGTAATCACAAATACGTAAGAATAATTACACAAAAAAAAATCATAGGAATATTGCTAGCAGCCTGAACTAATTATTTCTTACTATCCTAATTGATCTAATGCCGGATAAGGGGTCAGTAGCTCGTAATAGGGATATGTCCTTGATGATTTTGAATGAAATTGATTTCCCTGGTTAAATTTCCATTAATTTCTCTATAGATTATTCATGATCAGTTTTTAAAATCAAATCTTGACAATCCCTTCTTCGATCAATTGCCGAAAAAAATTCTTGCATTCAGTCATACCAGGGAAATTCGTTTCAAAACATTATACCAGGACATTGTAATCGGCTATTTAACGCATTAGGTGTCGACTACTGTCTATTTTTTCTCTGGATATTTTAAAACCAAAGGACAATAAAATTTAGTTTTATACGTAATCAGGCCGTGTCAACCCATCTCACTCCTTTAATTATTGAAGATTATTAGTCACACCTCTGGTAGCATTAAATCTATATTGACCTATTTTATCTAAAATCACACAAAAAAAAGGCATGCAAAAATCGGAACTCGAAGAACAGTGTGCTCATAATACACGTGCACATCCAGGTTACTTTGCCCCATTGTTGAATTCTGTTCTCGTATACAGAAGGTTCTATGGTATTTTCCTGTATATTTTTCTAGCAGAATAAAAGTTTCTTTAGGTCCGGGTTCTAGCTATTCTCGATCTCACGTTGGAAGATCGGTAATGATGTAGGTTGTTTCTTCTGATTCCGTGACTGTGATGTCTTCTGTAATGATTCAGATAAGGATGATGTATGTTCGGTGCGACGGCTCTCTTTCGTGTGGTGCTTCTGCAACTAACTTTGATACGAACGTTTGGGATTTGTAATATTGTTTGCTGTAGTTCTTTGCATGTTTTTGTTGCTGCTGCCTTTTGTCGTAAGTCGTCAGCGTATCTGAATGATATCAGTCGCATATTATGAATGGTTAATTTACATCGTAAGAAAAAATAGTAAATAATGATAATGGATGATATTCATCTCTGGTTCTAGTTGTCGGGTCAAAGTTAATTTGTACAAGTGCACTTAGATTGTCACTAAAACTGAAACTACTATGTAAAAGTGTTCCCATTGGTTCAAATAATAATTGTTGCTGTGTTAAGTAAACAAATCATTATTTGATATCGATAGACCATACTGCTTATAACACTCTATTATATATTTTGAAATGAATCTATACTGTTGTTCACCTTACAAATTGCTGCAAGTGTCTTGGCATGGTCACTGGTGGTTCGTTAACCACATGAACTTTGAACCTACCGTCGACCCTTTCCCCATTCAGCTGTGAAATAAGATCTTCTGTTATTGCTTTGCGATCGGGTATCGTGTGAGTTTTTGGTAAAACCTGTCAATTAAATAAGAAATCCCAGTTAAAATAAACAGTCGGAAGAGCAGTTCTAAGACCAAACTGTTATATAGCATTTTGTAAGTCATGATTGTTTACTTGTTAATGATAAGCTGGTTGTAAAGTGCGAGAGGAAGCATCAAATCTACTAGCATGTGAAAGAAAGGTGTCGGGGAAAAACCATACAATAAATTTGCTTTAAAATTAAATGTGACCATAACAATTGTGGATAAAACTACTTATTACCCACCCTAACCCCGATCACAATGCTCCAGACCTTAATTTAATTGATTAATTTAATACTTTTACTACCCACCCCCTTACGTGCAGATTTCTGTAACTTAATACGGGGCTGGCTTTTGGTCATAGGGTTATTCATTAAAGTTGTGGGGCTTTCGTCTTGCTCCAGATTATAAGGGCATGTCGTGAAGCGTTTATGAGGTTTGTTTATGTAAACAGAACTTGAATGAATTGCTAAATCCAATCGGTCAATCATCTCTAGAAACGAGTTAGTGGAGATGAGGATTTTTGCAAATGCTGTTGTCGTATGATGTGAATAGCAAGTAAAAGCAACTTTCCAAAGCAATAAACTGTTATTATTTGTTTACTCAGACTCATGCAAGCCAGCTGGTCGGCCTTCGTATCGTGTTAGTTCAGCAATAAAACAAAGCACTCAAAAGCCACAAGTTCATTATGGGTGGATGTCAAAGATCATGCAGATGACTCACTGCAGCTGATACTTTGCTCCGGTTCTAGAGAAGCAGGTAATACATTTGTAATACCAGTGTAATACCAGATTAGTGTTTTTTTCATGAGTACAGTAAAGGCTCGCTAGCTCGAAGACGAATGGACCAGGAAAATTACTTCGTGCTATCCAGAGATTAATTTTTATTGGAATCAATTCGAGCTAACCAACTTTTACTGTATTTTCCCATATTGATCAATGGTAATGTAATATGAAAACAGCTCGCTCACACCGCAATGAAAATAGCGCGCATTTTGACGAATTTATACCGTGAATGACCGTGATACTTTTTCATGAGAATGATGATGTAATAATGGATACACCTGTGGGCCTACTATTCCTACTACTCTAACCCCCTTCGAGTTGCGTTCAACATATCTTGCATGGTCGGATAGCTGTTTCACATTCTAGATAAATATAGAAATAAAATATTTAAGATCTCTGCAACATATCGTTAGTGAGAAAAAAATAAAATGAAAATTGAAATAAATGTTAATAATAGTTGGTTCCTTTCAACGCCGTTTCACTTAACGCACTTTCTAAGAACCTATCCATGGTGTTTTCACGTGTTGTATAACAAAGATTTTCCCATTTATTGAAAAAATTGAAAAGATTAAAACATCAATCCTTCGTCATAGTGATTTTTCGAGATTTTTAATGCGCGCTTGTTTTAAAATAGTTTTCTTTTGACGTGATGTGTCAAGATCATCGACGAAAGTAGAGAGTTTTCACGAAAAAATCGTTGTCAAAAGCGTAAAATTATTTTCTTCTCTCATTTACTCGCATTAGGTTTTGACATCATGGACTAAAAATACTGATTCAAGTTTCACTACCATGAACACACCTCGATAGTAGTATACTCTATACAGTACTCCGTTCAGGAATGGTACACGCTTTATCAAGCTTCGGTTTTGATTTTACGGAAGTGTTTTACAACATGTAATAGTATTTTATTACATAGAGAACACATTACCGAAAATTAAATGTTTTTATGACGGATAGTTGATGATTGGGTGACTGAAAGTGATATATCCTCGTCAGTAATAGTTTACAATGCAAAGACGCACGACTTTTGTTTAAGATCCCTTTTATGTATGTGTTGTATACACTATACAAACATTTAACACTTTCGCTTATTGTGTTAAACTTAACACCATGTTTCAAGTTGTATCGATAACTTGTAAAACAGCTAATGTCCTTAAGAAAAATTATTTTGGATTCGATTCTTCAGCGCCTGCAAAATATGCTTTGGAAAACAAGAAACCTTTGTTTGAATTCATTTTGTTTTATAGATAGATTGACGGTACAAAAGCTGTCGGGTAAAAAAGGTGTATAAAAATAAATAAGCAAGCAAGCGAAACATGCAAGTGGAATAATAAATACGTGAAATACTGTACGCGAAATAAAATAACGTAACATGGAAAGCGATCTTGCGTTTGCATAACAAATAATTACAACAAAGTTTGGTGCAGAACGGTATGTATATATAGATAGAAAGAAACTCACAGTATGTGGTAAAAACATAATAACGATTTAAGATAAGAAATAGACACGAATATCACGCTATCGAAGCAATACAATAACCTGCTCTGAAACAGCGAAAAATACCGGATACCCAGTGATGGGGGTAAAAATACGAAAATGCATAGGAAAAATGAAGTAACTCAGTCGCAGTTTTAACGTATCGTGCAGGATATTGAATTCCCGCGTAAATATTGAGTTAATTACATAATTATTTCAAAATCCATTTATCTTTCGTGGAACATAAGATCGTTGTATACGCTTCGTTTCGACCAAAGTTGGCGAAGAAAACATTCGCTGATTTGGGTTGACTTCTCCGTTGTTCACAGTGTTTATTTTTCGACCCTCTTAACTTTTCTTCAAGAGCCGATTAACGGCGGCTTTAGCGCCGGCGGAATGCACTTGTTGGTCGCGATGATGTAATCCGCTTCCCTCTCTAACAAATGATTTCACCGTACGGCTTGAACAATAGCGTCAGTGTACGCTAAGGTTAAAGGTTAATTGTCCTCGATATAATCACCGGACATGTTGAACCGTACAAAGATCTCCGCATCCGTCGATCTAATTTTATCCTTCCTCCATTCGATATAAATATATCCATTTCTATAAACTGGTTTCTGTTTCCATTCCGTTCCAAGTAGTTTTCTCTGAAACGTCTTGAGAAAGTTTATCATCAAAGCGAGCAAGTCGATAGCTCGCGAGGGATCGGAGATTTCGTGTCCGTTTCACCTCGTTTTTGTTCGCGATGCTTTTCCGTAAGAGGACAGATCGCCTCTTTAGCGTAAGCGCCGTTTAGGTGCTTCTTAGTGTCTTCTTCGTCTTCTCATTCTCATGAGGAATCTTACGAAAGAACGTTTATCCTGCGAAAGAGAAATGTTTTGTTATTTACTGTTTTTAAATGAAAATTCTTAAGTCATGTTACTTACATTGAGCGATACAAAACTTATTTAACATAGTTACATCAATTCTTCGAGATTCGGTTTTGATATCTTTTACTATTGTATCTACTCTACATTGATGTAAAGCGGAACAAACTATTTCTATCATCGACGTTTTAGTTTTCGACCTGCCTAACTGCGCAAATGGTTTTGCGTTGCCGAAGCGTTCGCTCTCTTAGGACGGCGTGTTTTAGCCTAATTGTAAAGATTTAAAAGTCTTATTTACCTCGACACTGTAAGCATTTCCTTCAATATTTCCAACGAGATTGTTGAGCAGCATCATGCGTTGGAGCTCTTGCAGATTTTTCGAATATCTGTGAGTGATTCGAAAATCAGCATCTCGTTTTCTAGTCAAAGTTCTGCAGAAAAAACGAAAATTATTAATCAAGTCGATTTTTTTAAAAATTGAACTAATCCAACTCCAGAAATTCAGCTATGACTATCAAAAAATAGATACGCTTCTTACCTATCGTGAACTGACGATATCCTCCTTCCTCCCTCCTCTGCTGTCGGTCTTGCCGTGCAAGTCGCAAAGTAGCAGATAACAGCGACAATAACGATGATATGTAACGTGTACATAATTATTATTGACTGATAAAGATGTAGAAAAGCAATGTAGAAATTCAAGAGATATTGCTTGTAGAACCGTAGTTGATATCGTCTTCGAATAAGATGACCCTGTCTAACACGTTCAGGCAAATATATAGCCTTGTCTCTCGCCACAACGAACCGCTTACGGGTTTGCTATTTTTTCTTGCCCATTTAATAACAATACATATCGATTTAAAAATAGATAATGAAAGAGGAACAAAAAAGGAAAAAGGGCGGATGAGAGAGGAAAAAAGGAAGAGCTTTCGGCGACGGCGGTGAAGGCGCTGGCAAAAACGGCCGAATTGTCAAGGTAGCTTCAAAATATTATTAGGCCATACTACTATACAGCTATTTTGTTATTTGTCAGTTGCTAACATCTGACCTGAATACTTATCTGAAGATGACATTACAATTGTCATGAGCTCCTATTTTGTCCTGACCTTTGACACTAAGTCTAACTGGCTTGCCATGTGATCGTATGTCGTACATATGGACATTAGAATTTTCACGTTGGCACTAGATACGAATTATACGTACAAGAATTTGATTAATGAATGAGATACATTGATCTAACCTTTGTACGTAAAATGTCAGTAACACACTGTAACCTATCTACTGTTTACCCTAAGTTCATCGGATACGTTCGTAAAATAGAGCTATGATAATATAAAGCATTTCGATAGTATTTAATACTCTCGCCGCGCAGACACGCCTTGAACTGAGGTCATGCCTCATTATTTACCCGTTCTTTGTAATTTAAGTTTAAAATCTAGTATAAATTGAAGTCTTTGACCAATCAGCCAATAACTTATATATTTGATGTAGAAAGACAGAGTACAACAACATTGCAAAGTAAATATTATACTCTAGGGTATATATCCAAGATTACAGCAATACTTAACTTGGTGATGAGCAGCATCTCTATGTAAAAATTTATGGATACCTTACCTTGTGACGATCCAGTGCCCACGTACGATACTATACCGTGTGTGTTATTTTTTAAGGAATAGCCGCCGTTTATATCTCTCTTACATTATTCCATATACTGTATCCATTTTTGTTCATAAGGATTCCTCTGTACAAATGCATTATAATTCTAGGATTCTACTAGTTTCTATCCTAAACTCCTCTAGCTGAAATGCAAACATACATCGCTAAAGAAAAAATAAGAAAACAGCATTAGAGAAGTTTATTGAATAAATACTACTTGCTATTCACACTTATCACATATTTTAGTAATGGATAAAGACAGTAAATTATCGTAGATACCCTCTTGGTTTATTCCCATAGTCTCTGTTGTCATATGGATCGTTGCACATCAGCAGTACTCCAGTATACATTGCGGTAATAACCGAATAACGATGAAGCAAATGCATAGTTTAACTTCCTAATGTATATCTGATAGCCAAACGATACCATCAGTAATTTTGTTCACGGTTCAATACCAGACTCAGTAGCAGATAACTTTAGATAGTGCTTTCCAGACGCAACTACTTCAATGTCAAGGTCGTTGTTTTGTGGCTGCTTGAACATCGGTGCGATTCAAAGCAGCTTAATCTCTCATTAACAGAAACGACCAGTTGTTAGCTAAGCCTCTTATATATAATATTCATACGCTTAGTTAGCTTTTCTAATACTTTCGGTTTAGACCTATTACCGTTTACCGCTAACTTGCCTTTATAGAGCGGCTGTTGACTATAGTTAAGCGATAAACAACTGGTTGACCGCGTATCGGTAAAGTATTAGAACCCTCTAAGCATTGTCAAATCAAAATATCACTGATAACCAACAACCCAGTTTCTTAACCTCTATAAACTGTTCGTCTTTTTCGTTTCTGGTGATAGTGGTAAGTTTGATTCATTCTTAAGTTGTTGTGCCCTTCTTACTTACGCAAGTCGGTTGCATCGAGTTTAATAATTGCGATGATGTCATGCAGCCACGGTAGAAATGATATGCCAACTTGTTTATCTGTTTATTGACATATCAGGATCGACTAGCTCCAAGTTTGATCCCTCCTGATTCACTCTATTTGTATATACGATGCTTGCCTGCATTTAGCAGGCTTGTTGACTTATATCTCCGGGTTATTTTGCATTGCATATCGTGTTTCATGAAATCTTATTTGCAAAGTTACTTCTAGGATATCACAAACTACATTTTACTTATGGAAGGTAAAACGGAATGAAAGAGCTTTGCCGCGATTTCTGCAGGTTCATCAAATTTCTGTATATCTTGAGGCCTTAATGGATTCATGTACCGAGGCTAAAAAACGTTTCCTAATTCCTTAATAGTTAAACACAAGAGTCGATCGCTCGCGGACAAACTCGACGTCTAAAATAAAATAAATACGAACCGCGCCGCACTGTAAACAATGCTCGCTTTCATAAAGTGTCTTTGTTTTAAGTCAACCACCGAAAAAATTCTTGATCCGATATTGTGCAAGTTTTGCACTGGATAATAAATCTTGGTTAACTCATTGAAACTCCTTCTGGCAAATAGAATGAAATTTTTTGCAAAGACGGTAGCAGTATTGTTGTTGTTTGCCATGAATTTCAAAGTTATTTTATATATTCTAGCACAGTATAGTACAGGTTGAACCTTTCTAATAGGACCTTTAGTCATCCGGCAACTCCCATGGTCCATTGGTCCGGCAACTCCCATGCATTTCCCAATGCCCATAAGTCGCGCTTCATTCAAATATTCCCCCAAATAAGGTTCCGTTATGTAATAGTTCGTTATATTGGTCGTTCGACAGGGAAGTCGCTCTATATTCTATTCTATTTCTTATTATTCTTCAAGGTTTGTATGGAATCCAATTTACCGCTGTCTCAATTAAGAGTGCCTTACCCCGATATTATATTTCGTCCCATACTCTGGGACTATATTTCGTCCCATACTCTGGGACTATATTTTATATCGAAGAAGATTATCCACTTATTGAGTCTCCTCCTGAAACCAATCGCATTATGGTAACAAAGTATTATGTGTTATGCTGATGGAACGTTAATTGGTGCTTTCGATTCTCCAATTTGCGTCAGAAAACGCATGAGTTGCAGTCCTCCCTTACCGTGTAGCTCCGTATGAAGGAAACTTTCAGTATTTCCAAAGTTTTCCTTACTTTCAGCATTAGTATTAGTTAAGGTTAAAACAACAATCGTTTGCAGTGCAGTCAGTTGTGTAATGTTTAAACGGATGTTACACGAGTTCTCATTGTTTAAGCTGTATCATATTGACCGGCTAATCCAATTAGCAACATCTTTGCATAGGCCCAAATTGGATTTCTTTAAATGTTGTTTGTTTGTGTATACGGTTAGACGCGGCAATTGTTGACCGGACATTCTTTAGAGTTTAGTTTCCACTTAGGTTTTGTGATTTTCGATGCAAGCAGGAAGAAACCCTTTTGCTGTTGATATGATTACATCATAATGCTGAGTAGACCCATCTCTCTTTTCTCTTTGCTACCGTTGGTAGATAACTTACGTAGTGGAGTGGGTGATAAAAATTAGACCCCTCAAGACTTGACTGCAGCATATACAGCAGATCCCTACTTAACGTCGTGGATAGGTTCTTGGGACCTTTACCTTTAAGTAAAACAACGTAAAACGAAACGAATTATTATATGACCCATTATTTGTTCATTCTGATATTGTTTCACATATTTTCTAATCAACGTCATAACGGTAGATAGCCTGTGCCTACTTATTTACCTACAGGACGTGAATATGTATCAACTTTAAGCAACAAGCCAGCGGTTTAGGTATCAAGGCTAGAGCAAAACTTAACATAGTTTCTCTCTAAGCTAGAATTTACATAACGAGAAAAAGGCATCAGAACATAACTTCTCATTTTATTATTAAACTATATGTATGTAATGTATGCCACCATCTATGTAAAGGGTTATGATTTTAGTTCTTGTTCCTCAAGACCAGTCAGATTTTATAAGTTATCGTGTATTTGCATGTACTCTAGATTAAATTCCTTGGTATTTCCTAATGTTTCTGGAAGAGTATTTGGTTGGCTATCCCTAAGCCACCACCCCCTCAACGCAGTGCTGTGTCGTCAGCAATTTGTTTCTCACCGGTGCTCCGTCTTCCTGTCACCATGCGTTCTATGTGCTCACCTTGACCAAGAAAACTCTGTAGTCCTGAATAAGGTTATTCAAACAGTTTTTTACCACAATCGAGTTTCTTTTGTATAAATTCGGTGCATTGGCAAACCTCCATCGATCTAGAGGTCACACTCAGCAGGAGTATTCGCGTGATTCATTCACCACTCGACAAACCGAACGAACGATAGCTCCTTTATTGTGCCCGGATAGGAAACGCATTCCAGTGATGTAGGCAATACGGTATTATTTTCGAGCGCTCGTTTTTTGCGAACGCGACACAATATTGACCTAGTCGGTGAGAAAATAAAAAGAACTTGTCAAATGCCATCTATAACAAACATGATATTTCACGAGATGTTATTAAACCCGATTTAACGTCTCCCAAATCGCAAATAGAGACACACATGTGCCTGTGTTAGCATAAAGCTTCGCGTTTACGATCTCATTAACTCTCCGTTTACTTAAACCTAGCTCAGTTCTCACAATATGATTCGTCTTCTTGTTCGTGACAGATCTTTCATAACTCCATATAATAACAGATTGACCCCGATATCTTAATGGAGAGAGGGTGGACGTGGGGGACCCCCTGGAAATTGGAAAAGCACCGCGTTGGTCCATACAAGAATCGTATTGGTTTCCTGAAGATAATTAGAGGCGAAAGATAAAGCTAAGTGGCATGATACCGTAAATCAACCACGTATTTTCCAGGAAATGTTCGATGTTACTGAAAACCATAAGCATCTTCATTTGCCAAGGCGGCGCGTAAATGCATTCCTAAATAATGGATATGTCAACACGGGGTTGCAAGAGCATAAAGAGATTATTTATTAACGGCATGTTTGGTTGAAACGTGAATTTGACTCGGGAAATGAATTGAAAACCCATTAAGTCTCGAATAGGAATCTATTTATGTCTGTGAAAATATTTGACGTTTAGTCTTGTATATTCGTGCATATTTGTGGTGGAAACTGCAAACACAATTGCAGACGATTCGAGTCGTAAATTCATCACGTCATGTCTTACAATCTCAATACGTAATATACAGCTACCGTCCCCACACAAAAGTTCTCATTTAACGCCAACCGCCATTTACCATTCCTAAATCCTATAAATTCTGATCTCGAAATATATCGCTGCTCTTAAACTGATATCTGGTAAATGGTATTCTTACAAATTGATTGAAGCAACGGTATTTCAAAATTGTGTAAATTCTGGATTATATATGCCTGCACCTAGCTCATTACTAGGCTGTGTTGAATTATGCTGTCGGTAAAGAACGTTGGGTTGGATGTTGACATACCCTCCCGTAACCTTTGCTAAACCACCGACGTGTTTGTTTGTCATACAAGGCCCTAAGCGGATTCAGATGTACTGAAGAGGTCTGTAGCACTTCATTCTCAGTATTCACATTTCCCACATTCCACACGTTATAGACCTATTGATATTTTCTGGCTGCTGGTAGTTTCATTTTGATACTTATAATTGGATACTCAGACGACCACTGTACTATGTCCGAAGCAGTTATTTGTTCGCAGATGAATATTTGGCGTGCAGGCGCCTTTACTGTTTATGTAACCTTCATTGGAATCTTTTAAATTCCGCTTATATTTTGCAATATTACTTGAGAGATCGGAGTCGCTTAGGCGCGATGAGATAGGGGCGTTTGACAGTTGCCAGACGTTGCAATCGGTTTCTACTTACTGGCATTGGGATGGATTGCGAGTTGCAATTCTCGCATAGATTGTAATATAGATTGAGAACCATTGAATATTGTCATACTTGCGTCTATAATATTGGAAATCTCGTGGATGGGATAAAAATCTAAACACAATATCTGAACACAACCGCAGGAGAATTTACGAATCAATCTCAAGTCATCACAGTTCATGTGTATTCCGAACTAAAATTACAAGGAATTTACGTAAACGTCCGTGAACTCAAAGCAACTTGCAAAAAGATACGATCTCTGGTGTAGATCGTTTTATCTTTGCTACTTTAATATCACGTTTTCTATTTTGTGTTATTAAGTTTTGTTGCCGCTGAAACTATTGAACCAGGTTCGGGCAAGTCACCGATGAGAGGAGTTGATAGTGGTGTTCAATGTCTGTGGTTGGGGTTTGAATTAACAGACAAGACCTTGTTCAGAGTTAGCAGTCGTTTGAGTTGAACGATGGATATGAAATTTGAAAAGAAAGGCGTCAATGTGGTTACTGGCTTTTGAGACTTATTATGCATTATAGAAGTACAGTGAAGTATTGTAAAAATACAAAGTTAAAAGATCGATGTGCGTAAATCCCCCTCTGTTCTTCATTTGCAGATAGCCAATGAAAACAGGAATCATTCCCGCACTTGTTTACCGACATGAATGGTGTCAAACAAATCACTTAGTTTTCCTAGAAAACTAAGTGAATACTTATATGCTAGACATGAGTTTGATAAAAACATTAACATTAAACTTGTTGTCCAAATATCATTAATTATTTATTAATTAATCATATATTAAACATAACATTAAACTTGTTGTCCAAATATCATTGAGTGGTGACTAACAACTAGGAAATGTCTTTTAGTTATAGCAGAGTTATGTAAGACGGGGGTGGGCGGATGATGAGGGGGCAAGACTAGTCTCGCACATAAGCGATCACATAATTATGTCGTTATTTTAGGTGCAAGTCGGACCCAAGCACTGTCTAATGGTAATGAAACATATATATATGTCTTGATAGCACGGAATCGTTAGCTTTCAGCTCCTAATTTTTGCTAAGAGTCATAGGTTATGCCGCATCACCCAACAGCACACCTGATATGTGTTATTCAGGGAAAATTATCCAACAACACAATTCATCATAATGTTTCTAGTTAACACTTATAATTTAGTTTCACCACGCTTTATATTTCAAAAATTTGCTTCAAAACGAAACTACGAAAAGAAGAACTTGGTCTGAAATAGAATCCTTTTTGTGAACTTTGGCTTGCACGATGATACACAGCTGTAAATTAAATTTCACGACTAGAATTAACCAGCATTCTTCACTCTAATTCGTTTGCCTTCGCTAGAATCTATCGAAAAAATACGCTTGAAGTGCGCACATTTTGCGAAATGAATTCTGTTATTTACTGTAGACAATGGAACACGATTTTAAACACCACAAGAATTCGGGATATTCGTTTATATGTTTTAAAAGATTGACAGTAAACAGATAGTAAGTGTAGAACTGAATATTTTTATTGACTTATTACGAAAATGGAAATGACTTATTGCGAAAATGGAAATGGGAAATATATTTGCCCTGATTACCTATTACATTTGTCTTTTGCGTGAATGTGTTTTGCGAGTTTTTGGCGTTTTTATCACTGGTATGTATGGAACTATTAATTTGTGATTTGACCCATTGCATTAGACCCAAGGAAAATTGGTTATTAAATTAAAATTTAAAGATAAAACTAGACATATTTTTAGTTTAATGGTCGGATGCGCCACTCCTAATCACACAAATACACCACTTTCAGCAGTGTTGATCACCTATCACGTACAATATAACATGATTCCGCATTAAATGACTTTTAAATTTTAACTTGGGACAAGTTTTAACTTGAAATAGTTTCAACTTGGGACAATAATCACCCAATTATCTGAAATACATTATTGTTTTCCGTATCAGTGAAATCATTCTTGAGATTTACCGACCAGTAATGTATTTGTTTATACTGATGACAATTTCAGTCATCTCGTCTCAACCTTTCGATTCCATGGCCACCATGAAAACCATTGACGTAAGTTTGTATATGTTCACATTTATTATTAGAAAATATAGACGATCCTTGGTTAGTTCCCCATTTGCCTTAAATCCATATTCGTAGATTTTATCTCCGATAATCTATAGAGCACCTGCTATGTCGCAAGTTTAAGTTTCTTCGTATTACATGGCTCTTACAACATCCGATTTATTGCTATTGGAGGAGGGTGATAATGTTTCATATAAGATCAACATACATATTTCAGATTGAATAACCAAATGGTTTTACGTTCGAGAGAGGCTTGAGTATATAGTACAGTACTTTGGAAATTACTATTGAATTCTGAAATTCACGAATTGTTTTGATGTAATTAGAGTTAAAAGATTATCAGTGCGAAGATCTTGTTGTTGAAGGAAAACTGTTGAAAACCGTTGAAAAACTTAACTAGTTAAATTTTGAAATCAACTTTCATCGTTAGAAATAAAGAGCAATGAAAATAAATTGACAATTTTTATATCATAGCTCATGATGCTGCACAAATAGCTCTGTTGTATTTACTTTATAATAACAGCACGTAGAGAAATTGCTTAGTACCGAAATGTGGCTATGGTGTTTTTCTTCCACCTTATTTTCAAGATAAAACATCAGAAGAAAACCTGTAAAAATAAAGAAGAAATATCCCTGGTAATTCGCGGAAAAATAAACACAACATATAGATAAATCCTGGGTTCCTAATAGGATCTCTTCTCCAAATTACATTAAACGTTTTCGGAAAAATGACATGAATCTATTGATTAGCTCATGACTTATCTGTCACTTTATCGACCTCATCCCGGATCCATATTTTTTCTAACATTAATTTCCAAGAAATTGGGAGAGGGAAAGCTAAGTAAGCGGTAAAAATAAAAAATGATCGCGTTAATCTTGTACATGACGTCATTATTATTAAATGTGTGAAGTTGGTGACGTGTTTTTATTCAACAAAGATGTTTGTGTTCTGCAAACATGACACATCTTTGCGAACGTGATAACTTTTAAATATCGTTTACAATGATGCTCTTCAGATTATATTATAATCAAGGATTTATATTAAAGCAATAATCTAGGTGTGGAAGGATGTGATAGAATTATCGCATGCATTATCTATTGAATGCGCGTGCTTGTGTTTACGTTTATAGATGGTACAGTAATACATGCTTGTTACATATGCTAAAGTTTATCAGCCGGCTATTTACAGTCCGGTAATCTGCTTAAATCCACCATGTCCTCATAGGCTTCATATTTATCCTGAATATGTATTATTATATCAATAATGGGTTTGAAAGAGTTCGAGTTACCCCGTATAATTGATCCTGAAACCTGTCCTATTATAATTTATATTAAAAAAAATGCTGTTTGAGGATGTCTGCTGGAGAGGCCCAACACATTTTAAAAAATATAGTCTCCCAGTTATAGTTTGTCGTGGGTGATTTAGAATAGGACTGGTGGGAATGGCTCCCGTGACAGAGTGTTTAACTTTTTTCTCCGTTCGCTTTTTATTTGGCCTATTGGTCTTGACCATTTATTGAGTGCACTGAGATTCCACATATTTCACAATAGTTCGTGGTGAGGTTTTACTCATTTGCTCTCTATAAGCGTTTCCACATAGCCGAAATCCTTTCTACATACAGATTATGAGGTCAAGAGTCAATTTCTGGCATTATCCCATCCCTTTTTTTTTTTTTTTTTTAATTTTCATTTACTTAGGCTTTTTTGTTGCCAGACCTAAGGTACTGTTCTCTTTCTTATTATTTCCCGGTTTTATAACTAAACATCTTCATGCAGATACTTTGGGCCGCTCCATTGACGTCATAGATTGGTTCCAAATCCGACGATAAAACAATTTCCCACATACATGAAACTCAAATGCAAATTCCGCCTTACCCTAGTCTGAAAATTTTCGTGTTCGTGTTGGATTAATAAATGTTGCGGTTGGGGGCCCTGAGTTCGTTTGTAGATTGTATCTAAAGCGAACAAAAGTCTAGTTGTCCCAAGCGATCGACCTTGATGTCTTTCAGTTTACATTCGATACGGTGATGCTTTGACGTCAATGCGTTTGCAAATCCCCTGAAATATGCCAGCTACCATTTACATAATTTCTTAAGCTCTGGTTTAATGTGGCCAGCAAATATGTTTTGACCATCGAGGGCATGTGAATATGAGGTAGATAGTAAGTTCGAAATTGATACTCCCGCAGTTTATCCTGATTTAACTCGTATTTCACAGTATTACATTTACCTTGTAGCCTAGCGTGATCGTCTTATATATAATAAGAGCTTTTCTATTGTCATTCAAAGGCTGCATATGTTTCACGCCGTGTAGGGCCAGATGAACCGTTATGTCACAGTTAAAAACAGTTCCCTCTGTCCTTCGATTGCTTGGCAGGCAAAATACTAAGATTCAACAGACTGTGAATTTATAAAAAAAAAATACCAACTTTTGGCCTATATTTGATTGGAAATTTCAAAGCTTCAAATTGCTAAACTGTTTAATAATTTTGTTGTTCTGGTTCTCATGTTCGTTAAGGGCGTGATCTCTTATTGCGGTGCGATCGCCCTTTCCCTGATGCCCTAAATACGTGCCTAATTGTTTAATGGTAATGTTTAGTTTCTTCCTCTACCATTCTCCTAGGTTTGTTCTATTCCTAGCATCATTTAGCATTAAAGACGAAGGTTTTCCGTTAAACGTTTACGTCAGAAAGCGGGGAAAATTATCGCTGGCTAATAAGCTAAGAATGCTTGCGCAAATAGAAGAACAATAGTTGTTTGTTTATCCAGTAGTTTGTGTAGAAGGCAATTCCTATATTTGACTGCAGTTCACGCCGAGATATTCTTTTTCTGAATTGATTCTTGAAGAGAGGAATCTAGGGGGCGCTTAACATCGAAAGAATGCGAGGTTTGACGTCACCAGTGTATTGTTTGGTCATCTGCTTCGCATGGGGCGTCTAAATAAAGATTTGAAGGTCGAAGACCAACGGGAATTTTTCTAAAAATTTTATTCGAGTGATCTAGCATGGTACGTGTGATTATACTGTTTACCGAGAATATTCGAGTGGGAATATGTCGATTATCATGGAGAGTGCTAGATTCCTAAATATTTGAAACTGGAATGGATATATTTTTTCAATATGTATTATTATAATTATGTAAAATATATATTATTTCAATATGGTTTTAAAATCATTAGAACCTCGGCTTTCGTCGCGGGAGTAAGTTGGACACCAAACGTGTATTTCCCAGCAGTCACGATCACTATCAATCAACAAATAACACTACAAAAGTAGCACCAATACATTCTATTATTGCTTTCAAATTTAGTTCAATTTACAAGAAAGTGATTCACTTATTTTGAGTTAACGTTCCTACTCAACCATCCATCATTCCATCCTGCATTGTACAGGGCTCTGAACGACGTAAAATATTATGGAAATTCGCGTAATTGCGTAACGTGAAGGCGCTCTGTACATACCGCCTTCGCATTTTCATGTATATACAACATCATTAAGTTTGTCGAAGGACTCTTTCACACAAAGGTCGGTTCGCGCTTTCAACTTCAAACTAAACTATGTCGAATGGTATTTACTTTTTCACCGTTTAGTAAACGGAAGCTATCTTATGTCCATCTAACTTCTATTGTGTAACATCTGTTTACCAATCGACGCGAAGAAAAACATGATCTTTGCGGGAGATTTCGTTACACAATCCGGTGGTCTAATATGTAGATTCCCTCCTCGGTTTGTTCGCCGTATGTTACTGCGATTTTCTTAACCAGTAGAGTAAATAATAGCGGCTCCCGTTGCGGTGCACGCCATATTGTTCTTGGTTGTATTTCTTATCTGAAAATGTGTATTTGTTTGTATGTATCACACGCGCGTGATACATTATTCATCATTGTACAATATTGATAATGATGACCAGGGATAATTCGTTCTGTATATTTTAGCTGCAGTACAGATGTGTGGTCATTTAGTTTTAATTATATCGTTTGTGATATACGAATTGGAATTCCTATTGAAGGATCTGTCATTTCTAGTTTGTTTGTTTGTAGTGGATAGTGCTTTGTTCGGTTTTTAGCGGGCCTAGTTCCTATGGGGCTCAAGGAGAACTGTTACGAGACGTTAAATGAAGTGGTAGTGATTCTTCCTGAAACGTCTTCAAGCGAATCAGTAACACCCCGTGAAAATCCAAATGTGATACATTTGTCAAATATTTCGACGTTGATCTATCCCAGTATGATTATATGTCTTGACATGTTAACGGTTATGTCATAAGGGTATTACTAATATGGGACCCTTATATATGATTCTGATTCCATTATTCTGTCAGCTTCTAGTCCATTCTCTTTTCTCAACAGTAGCAGCTAATCTCTGTGACTTGGGTTACTCACACAGGCAGATCCTTTAAGTGGTGATTTCCGTATACATTCGATACATATGATCTTGTCTATTTTGGGTTCCGAATTCGTATATTTTCGAAACTAATTAAATTGTCAAAAGTTCAATCGGGTCCTTTCAAGCATCGCCCCGATACAACGTCTGTATTTTATCTACCGTTAAGTGGATCAACAACATTCCTTTCCATTGAACGCTAAGTTGTATTGTTGTTGCTGTTGGGGAAATGATTTTCTTCTATGCCCGTTGCGCAACGTAACGTCGGCCGTTGGGGGTTGGGTAGACGCGTGTTGCGCCCCAAAAATAATAACGGATGCGTCGAATATAAATATCATATTCTATAACGAGACGTTTACGTGAAATATCTGACGTATCAAGTGATGATGGAATGCTTACTCATTGGATATGACTTAGCGCTAGTATTGAGGATAACGACACTCATTCTTCTTTATTTTGAGGAGTGTCGTTGTAGATTCTATTCTGGTTCCTGTGTTGCTCCATAATAAAGTATTTTTATTATGTACTTATGTTGTCCTTATCCGCCTGTCTGCTTGTTGGTTATGTTTTGGTATGATGAAATGAAGGAGACTCTGGAGTAATTGTTATAGAACTTTATTGACCACGGCTCATTCGATTTTTAACGACCATTAATATTTTTCCCTTAGCATATTCTATCATATTTTCATGCTCTCATCATTGTTTCCCACACATTATTTTTGGATCAGTAGTAATATACCATCATATCATTAATGAAAAGAAATGCTTTTCAATATATGCGAGTTGGGTAAATAACTGACATGACGTAAACTTGGGGGCGTTATTGTTATTCATCACATACCACAATATTACACAGTTAATGTTTCACTTCACTTGTTGGCTACAAATCTTTTCGGTTCATACAGTCGATTGCACGAATTAGATTTCTTATTGGAATTTTCTCCTGCTTCTAAAATTGAAAGTTACCTTTCACCTATTCCGGGTATAACGTATGAATAAAATTACAATAGTGTCATGTAATGACTTATGTGATTTAGGACAAAAAAATTATGTGTAAACGAAATAACTCAAGCGATTTTTCAGTTCAAATTCCATTAAATATTATCATCAGCATCTTCCATAATGTTCCGCATAACCCTAGTTCATAAAACCCATTTTAACACCGGTTTAGATATAAAGAAATTTTTATATGGATAAAGGATGTATCAAGGTTTTGCCAAGTAGTATATTTGTTAATGTCTCAGTTAGCAACAACTGTTACGTAATATTTAGGTTTGCACGTGGGTGTCTAGAATAAAGGGTTTGAATGTGAATAAATGTATCCAGAAAGTATGTTTCTATGGAGAAGTACGCTAATCCCCACCCGCCCATTTGGCGTTTCTTCTACTCGCTCCTGGCAATGTAGAACGCTTAAGCCATTGACATGGTCCACTTACAAACGCTGGAGATCGCTGAGTGAGGGGTTTTAGTTTAATTCCGTTTAAGTCTTCTCCTACAATCGATCCATTAATATTATAACCAGAAGTGAAATATTAGTTGGGAGTGTTGTTGAGAGGTCAGATGAATAAAGTAAAAATCTTAACTATTTTCTCGCAGAATCACTAAGTACAATTAACTCATTAAACGTGAGTCTGCATTCTTCAAAATATAAAATTCATCGACTTCCATTAATCATAATTTTGATAAATGTTTTTTACGCCAAACAACGAAACAACTAAACCAAATCAAACGTAAATAGCTAAGTCACGTTCTAGATACATTAGGAATATTTTATTCTGTTGTTTCTGTTTCCTCAGGGGAGTGGCAACCTTTGTTGTGTTTAACGTGGGAGCAGGTTAATTGATATCGATGATGTTCTGTCGTTATACGTGTTGGTGAGGTTGATAATTTCCTAAATAAGGTGTGGTCAAATATAGAGGAAATAGTTTCCAAAACGATAATTGGGGGCTGTATTGGTAACATTGCGATTCTCAAGTTGATCAAACAAATTTACGGTAATTACAATTTTTTTTATGGTTCATATACGCATACGTCATTACGTTGGTAGAGTTAGGAGTTATTGCTATTTAACGGGGTTGGGTCAGGGTGTTTTTGTCATCTTAACGATACTCTATATTTTCTGTTGTTGCTTTTAGATATATTCAAACCTAAACTATACATATGCTTAAATGCTTTATCCGTTGTTGAAGTTACTTATCTTTTCGGGTCATCTAGTTTGCAAAACGAATCTAAACACCAAATCTGTTGTGATTAAAGTGAAAGATCGGTCTAAATCAACTTCAAACAATATTGAAAAGCAGCCACGTTTTCCTATATAACTCATTCGAATACTTCAAATTTCTTTGTAATACTAACTGGTCAAATGATGCTTTGAAAATTCGGTTCATTCGCGGTCGTTAAACGAAATGGCCGTTAAGTGAGGAGTGTATGTCTCCAATCACCTTATTGATATTGAGAATTTCCAGTTACTTCCGAATGCTGGGTGGCCTTCGCGAATTTTTTCCAACCTAATTTTACGGGCGCCGGTTGATGTTGTAATTTTTCTCAAGATACAAGTTCACCTTCGTAGAAATTATTTAGTTGTTACTAATTCCAAACGGTCACGGAATATGAAATAACGTAATTTGCAAAATCGGGAAAATTATTTACATCGTGTTCCAGTCCAGAGAAGAGAAATGAAACCGGACGGACCACCAGGCGAATTTCGGGTGTGTTCTTATTTCCCATGTAGAACATGTGCGTATTTGTTGTTTGTAGCACAGCTTAACACCTGTCACACATCGCGGTTATAGGAACCAGATTGTCGTAAAATAGGTCGTGATTTCTTTAATAACTACATCAACTGACGTTCTAAAGTTTACTGGTCTTTCACCTATTTACGTTGTGCGTCAATATCCAAGCAT
This sequence comes from Halocynthia roretzi, assembly GCA_013436055.1. NCBI lineage: Eukaryota > Metazoa > Chordata > Ascidiacea > Stolidobranchia > Pyuridae > Halocynthia > Halocynthia roretzi. The sequence goes on along the minus strand of QRAM01000006.1, from coordinate 78,283 downwards.
ATATTCATTGGTCCGAATCACGTAATTGAAATTTCGCCTCCGTTTCTGCAGTGCACGGTAAGCTGAAAATAGTTTCAACAGCTGTATTGTGTTAAAAAGGCAATTAGGAAATTTCGAATTCAGATCATTTAATATTTTGTACGATACATGTTTTTTTCACTTTACCGTATTGTTTGTTTTCATTCAATTTCTCCATATACGTCATATATATGGATGTACATTGAACCGGAAAGTAACAGACAAGTTTGGAAACATCGCGGTGAATAGTAATAGGTTTTTGTGCATATAATTGTTTTCTTTGGAAAAGTAACAGTATTTTGTTAAGGTCAAGTGAGTGTTGAAATATATCTTCAAATTCCTTTTATACGTTATTTACGTTATTTATCTACTAGCTGGGGCACCTGGTATTATATTTCTACCGTTCAGTGACAAGAAACAACCGTTTATCACCTGTGACCCTGGACATATCAACCATCAACACTTTCAATGGGTTTAGTATTTGTCTACTTGCGTCTGTAGATAGTTTGCTATTAATATGCTCACGATATCTGATTGTAAAGAACTAGTTTGTACACTTTCACTGCCAGCACTGCCAGCCAGTCACTAGTTGCAGTGAAGTTTATTTATCTTTCATTTTACAAATTCTTTGCGAATGATTCTGCAAACGCTGTTAGCTGAAGCTCTAGGCAATTGACCTCATGTCACAACCTTTCACCGCAATCTCCCACTAATCTTCAAAATCGCTGGTGTCACCTCTCGCTCGTGCTAATCCAGTTAAGTAGAACTTGTCATCTTCAATCTGTCCTTGCCATGCTACTTTGATTCGATTACGCCTCCTCTTGCATAAGATCTAGACAAAAATTAGACATCGCGTCTGATTTAGTAAAACGTTAATCTTGCAGCTGGAGTTTAACGTGTGTACTACCAATCTTGATTGGAGCGCAAAGAATATGAATATGACAGCATGCTTTGATATGCTGCGACGTTCGTTAATGTTCTGATGACAAGATACAATAAATTAAGTATGGTCTTCAGCCAGATCTTGATTTCGCTGTCAAATTAAAATGTGGTGCTCTCTCAGGGTATAAACTGGTTTACTAAGTTCAAACTCCACTAATCTGTGAAAAAAACGGAATACTTTTTGAACTGTGATATTGCACATTGACATCATGATTAATGGGATGAATATTTTTTTCATTGAAGCCATTATAAACACTGATAACTCAAATCGCAATTTCACACCTTGATACTTTTTGCGTAAGTTCTTAGTAACTTTTATTACCGATAATAGTTTCGTCAAAAAATGCCTACGGGAATAAACACGTGGCAGCGTATATGTAATCAAACACCTCTATCGTGGCATACATAAAAAAAAGAAGATGGAATAAACTTATGGAATTCACTTTCAAAACATCCGTAGTAACATGAGCTTTAGTTCATGATATTTATTACAAGCACTGGTTATGAACTCGGTGCTCATAATGACCTCATCATACTTTTTGATAAATAATAACTTCATCTCACAATAGTATTCTTAGCTTTTGTCGCTTTTAGTCTTGTATCTTGTGTTTTATGTCTGATTCCGAAACTTATATAGTAACAGCCAACCACAGTGAATTATTGTAACAGTAATTACAAAATTATGACAAACTCTGTACGTTACGTATTTTGAAGAAAATAGTCTCCCGCTAATGCAAAGTTTGCAATTCATTCGTCGTGGCTGTCACGTAGACTCGTGGAGCATGTATGATTGTTCGATTTAAATAAGATAAGAGCAATTCCGTGATTAATGTTTTGTTCTTTCTGCTGACATATAGTTTACATGAACTTCTGATTTTGCTAATGTACAGCTCGTGTATCTTACGACAGGTCGTCTGTCAAATCAGCGATAGTGTGCACGCGATTTCTAATTGCATGTTATTGAAGTTTAAGTAGAATTAAATAAGGAAATAGCTAATCAAGGTGACACGTATTAGGTAAATAGAAAATATCGTTTTTTTTTCTTGACGTCAATAATCGTTCCGACGGGTAGTGGTTTATTGATGTGTTTTTCGATAGTGCCACATAAAGATACACAGTATTACATATGTGGCTATAGCATGCTTCGGAAGGTACGTTGAAAATGTTACTGAGTTGGTAGAGTTCATGGGTTGTTTGAGAGTGATCAATACTATTAAGGAAGGCATGAATATGATTTATGAATGATAGTACACGCACTCCTCACTTAACGACCAAGTTCGGTTCAAACGTACTGGTCGCAAAGTGAATTCTTCGTGATTCTCACTGGTATGGACATGACTGCAATTAGAATGATTGCGATAAGCTCTTTTTACCGTAGATACGTCAGTGATATATCACATATGGCTACTGGTGATTGAAGTTAAAAATCAGTTAATTCAATCTGGATATCTATTGTCATACGCTTGTCTACATGTTGAAACGTTCTCATAAATCATGAAACAGTAGATGTTATCATCCGATAACGATCTAAATCGGATAATACCTATATAGAGTGAAACTTTAGACAACATCACTCTTGCCGTGTACAGTTATTTCGCAAGAATAAATTAATGAAACCATGTAGCCATAATCGTAATAGTACATCAACCGAACAAAAACTTTATTGTTAAGAAACGCCGTTCTCATGCTGCAGGTTCTTGGTATTTCGATCGGAATCACAGTTTTTATGTCTGTCACCAGCGTCACGGGTGCACGAAAATATTCCTATTTTGACATCTTGTCAAATTCTAATCTATGTCAGCATATTTTCACTTGTTTTCTTTCCAACAGAAACATATTTTATGATCGATGATCGAAAAAAAATACACACACCCATTTGATTAGATGAATTAGCTCGAATACCAATCGAATTATGGTCGATTTACAGCAGATTAACTTGTTACACAAGTGTAGGTTTGTGATAATATGAAGAATATTTCTCACGGACTGCGTGTAATTTCATGAGAATATTCTATTCGTATCATTCCTGTATAAGTATTTCTTTAATTTCATCTTTAAGTAAAAACAAACTTTATTTTTCAGTAAAAATGTGCAGTGTGTCACATCACGAGTTATAACTAATCATAATGTAAATTGAATTCGAAGTAATATAGGGAAAAGGAAATTGGGATTTAAACGCAGTTTGAATAAGAGATTTTCAAGTCGTGCCCTCATTGAAATCATCCCTTATACAGCCGCTCTTTACATAACATTTTCTGACAAAAATATATTTGAAAGATATGTTACAATTCTCGCGTCCCCTGTTCTTCTGTATGCATAGCGACTGGGCAATTACCTCCTGGTTCAAGTTGATTTATAACGTATTATTGCTTATAGTAGGCGGTGTAACTACATACTAGTAAGAGTTTAAAACACATCTTTGCATCATATGTAATTTGAAGTCACGTGATACCACATTATAGAGAGACTGTATTATTGTTAAATAATTACGGGATATGGTTAGGAAAATACTCAGCAATCAAAACCATTTTATTTCCAGTCAGATTGACGGTTCGTTGTTATGCCAACAAAGTAATGTCGTATGGTGATGTAATTTGTTGTCCTAACCCAACAATATAATCCATTCATCATGCACCGACATGACGTTATACGGTATGTGACAGAGGAAGTTTTTCCGACTTCGTCTAAGTGTCTCTAGTTTCTAACCCTTGACCTCAGTCTCACAATCCTTCCTTTGTTCGAGTGAGATCTTTTAAATTTCCAGAAGCATTTAAAAACAAACAAACGCATAAGCTGAAATCGTTAGAGCGAGGTAAGAAGTTGCCGCTTGTTGACTTGTGTGAATTAATTAGTAACGTGCATCCAGAGCTTTCGGTAACTTAGGAATTAAACAGTCATTTATAGATTCATATGTAAATAGTATAGATATATTTTATAATTTTAAATCAAAATGGCGATTGAATTAAAAATATCATGAGAATCATAGCTTGACATTTATTATTAAATTGTAATTATAGGTTCCTCCCTATACACTGTAATGGCTGTGGAAATTGTAAATAGCTCTAAGACTGGTTGGCAAAAGCTAAATTAGATCCCCTAATTGAAAAATTAACGTAGTCTGATATAGGCTACGTGTTTGTTTTTCACGTTCGATGTATTTAAACTACATTTCGTCATAGCGGAATACCCTTGCTAAATAAAACAATTTGAGGCCAGGAAAACTTTGTCGTTATTCCGAGCGAATAAAACCATATTTACCATTTGCTGACTATACTGNCGTGTTTGTTTTTCACGTTCGATGTATTTAAAATACATTTCGTCATAGCGGAATCCCCTTGCTAAATAAAACAATTTGAGGCCAGGAAAACTATGCTGGTCTGGTCATTAACTTTTAGTCGTGATTATATTTAGGATTGAGTATCTAGTTGTTTTGGTATACGCGATATTGGAGTGAATGTATGTAAATAGCAGAAAATCCTACGTAGTCGTTAGTCCGAGCGAAGAAAATCGTATTTACCATTCGCTGACTATACTGTATTTATGATATATGCACGTTGTATAGTGCAACCTTCTAATTAATAACAATGGATGTGTGACATTTAGCTTCTGAAATAAATTGCTCAATATCCTTACGATGAGTTACGTTTATTTCTAAGTTTATCTGCTGATTAATTTGATGCGGTTGAGACGAACGCACAGTATCCTGCGTAAATCAGTGCCTTCGAATCACTGTTTTCTGTCGAAGAGATGACTAATTCCGTGACTTGGTTGACAGGAAATTAATAAAATAAAAGTTTCTCATTATCTAAACTCCCTCATTGTATAAATATTACTTCATTACATCATTCTTAATTTAGTCAGAGCGACTAAATCATCCGAAATTTTGAAACAATTGTTTGTACAGAATCATTCACTGCAGTGACATAAGCAGCAGTTTGATGCCTTTTCGATTTCATATATATGTATATGACGTAATGCCTGGGTAAAAGCTACTGAATGCGTCATTTTATTGCAATTCGAGTATCTGTAAACCAGCCAGTCACGGGTCATTTCTGTCCTCCGACATGTTTGCCGTTTCGAAGCCCCCTTCACGCTCGAGCGCAGTGCTTCATCTAATTATTACAAGCCAGAAGATATATTGTTTTTAGTTTTCAGCTTCTTTGTTGTCTAAACAAACCAAAATCTGTTAAATCTTGCAGGAAAACAACGCGAAGTAGTTGCTATGGGTGGTGTGGTATAGTCATATTGTCTGCTATTTTGTCTCTCGCGTGGTTTGGATCCTATTTATCACTGTTGAGATTTATTCTTCTTGTTTTGGTATATCTGACCATTACCACGATATTCTACATGGAATACTGTTGATTATCCATATAGACAGGGATTCAATTTAGGAACTGGTTCTCCACATTCTTCACATCCCCGAATCTCTAGTCTGCTAGTTTGGAATAATATACAGCTATTCTTTTTGGTCGGTTATATTTTGTGAATCTAAGCTGGGCATTAAAGTTATCCAGTATATTACAACACGTCAAGAGCAATACTAGACGTTCGTCCACACGCACGGTCAATCTCAGTGACGTCAATACCTATCCTCGGTTTTACGCATCTACGTACTCGGTTTTACGCATCTACGTAGTAATTTGGCGTTGTTGATGAAATTGTGATATATCATATCTACTCTGAACGTTGTGTTAAACTTGTTGTTATGGGACATCTGGTATCGTGATTATAAACCGCATTAGCAGGTATTATTGGTGAAAGAGTTCTTCATAAGTAATGGACTAGTTAAATATAGTTTTTAATTCGAATTAAAAACTCCAGAGATCGTTCTCAGTGTTGATTTAGTTAATTATAAATAATGATAGATGTTGGATATAATAGACTTAATCTTATGTAATCATTTGATGGTTCTTATCGACAGAATCTTCTAGAAAACTCGCTTAAACCACCGTATGGAACGGTGAAATTGAAAATAAATTCATAAACACACAGAATATGACCAAGCCCTGCCTTAAGTTACGATTTTCTATCGGATAACGTTTCTTATCTTAGTTCAAAAAAGTGTAAATAAGAAAGGTTATTCGACAGAAGTACTTTGTGTATAACGTTGTATCGATAGAAAATTATAGTCTGCAGAATTTGTTTTTTATTTTTGCAAATGTTTATGATTCAATTACTTAGCCCACCGTACCTAAGTACTGAATTAGCTTGCATTCGTGGTTTCAAGTAGCCCATTATCTCACGACCGCGGAAGACAAAACAAACTAGTTTGAAAGAAAACACAGTAATGTGTTTGTTTATACGTATCATTGCTTCTTGAACATTTTAAATTTACCCTTTTTCTTCTGTAGTTTTACTCCTGTTACCATTTTTGCTTCGCGCCAAAACTACTTTATCCCGGGAAGACAAAATCTATCCTGGCGCCAGTTCTCAACAATCGTCTACATTATAATCGTTGTAACATTCACTCACATAATTTACGATTACAAATATGTAGTACCACTCGACATTATGTGCAAGCAATTCTTATGAGTTCATATGCAACTTTTATCTTACGAAATTCCGTAGCTACATCTGACGTAAATCATATCTAATATCCAATGGAGCTTTAAATATTTCAAGTGGGCTTTTGTAAGTGTCAACTAGAAAAGTAAGCAGGAATGTTACCTTGATAGTAAAAGGTTGAAATTGAGAACAAAATTGAATCTATCAACATCTAATTTTTTATGTATTTATTTAATATAGTCCTGTGAGTACTTGTTTAATTCGCACCGTTAGGAATTGATAGCTTTTAAATGTCGCCCGTAATTATTAACGTTAGCACAGCAGCAATAGTAGTATTTTGAGGCCACACAGGTTGCCTACGTGAAAGGGCTTAATTGAAATATCTTGTCACCATGTTACAACGTACTTCAGCTACTGTCACGCATGCCAAACATCGTTGATATTAGAATAGGTCTTTCATGAATCTTCTACGTCAAAGCTCCCAAACTGGCTTGTAATAGGAGTGGCCGATCATACTGACATATTCGTGTCCTGTATCATCATGTCTTGTGTCAGAATTTTTAAACAAAGCACGATGCATCGTGTACCTAAAATGCAGCATTCAAATCTAGATTATGAATCAAAGTGTATATCATGTCATTTCATATATACATGCAACAACGGAGTGTTGTTTAGATCTCTTTCTCACACTGATTTTGTAGCGATAAGCGTAGGTTATTTCAGTGGTACAAAATATAAACTGCAATCGGGGTTGAGCAATGAATTGGCTTCCCGTAATAAATTACTAAATTCAAGTTGAAGACTGATCAGCTATACAAATAAACAAGGAGATCGCAGATGCGCATAAATAGCACAGTATCAATTGACAGAAATGATATATGAATTACCAAAAATACCTATCAAGCGCCTCAACTGTACAAACTTTGTTCTAGCGAACACTTAAAAAGTTTGAGTTCATTAGAATTCTTACGCAATTCAGTAGCCTAATTACGATGCCTTCTTTGATGCGGATACACACTAGCTACTATTGTTAAGCAATTGAACTCAAACAGGCACTGCCAGTCTACTGAAAGAAACGCTTTTGTGCTTGAGGGCTGGCCCAGATCAAGGCGATCATGGTTGGTGCCATGGTTTTGTTAAATTACATGTTGATAATGTTTTGAAATATACAAAGCTTTACAAAGATCAATAAGGCTTGAACACATAATGCTTGATTTATGGTTTAGTAGGCTAAGCAAAATAGCACTTGTGGCACTTAAAATAGCGGAGAGATAATAGTCGACTCGAACAACAAAACACGACTTGGAACGTGTATTTATTTTTATCGAATGAAAACGTATTCTTGCTATTTTTTCATCCACTTCTGGCCATGTACTCAAGCCGAAATCTTGATATGAAATGAAAATAAATTAGAACATGAATGAATAGTACGCGCAGTAGCATCGCAAATAAAACCGAGAAAGGAGCGTCTCACATCTGTTCATTCCTAACATACAGAACATGGAACATGGTCCTGTACAATCTGGGCGTAAAGATTGAATGATGGATAACAGATTTCTGTAATATGGGGAATAGAACAGAATTTTTTTCTGCAATTGTAAATATGGCTGTGAAGTCGAGTTGTAATAATTTTGGGGTTGCTTGAGTCGCGGACAGTGAAAAGTACTTTGGCAGTGATGTTATGCCCTGTATGCTGTGTGTTTTTGATTAATTTTGAAATTATATAATTATTTTATTTCGTAGTGGTGGTATCATTAATTGAGGATAAGGATTCGATATTTTGTGGAGAGTCTGTATGAATTGAGAGGTCTGAGTCAAATGTTGGACCTGACTGCCCTGATTGGAATGCAGACATTATGATTTGTCTTAAAGTAAACGGTTGTCACCTACACTTGTATATAATACCATGGGAACGAAATATGTGTAATGAAAACTATACTATAAGTACTCCCTTGAGCCTTAGTCATAACTTAGTTACCGTTTATGTCTTTCATTAATAGCAATTTCTCCAATGTCATTATAGACCAATAAAATAAACCGATTCCTAACGAAACCATGACGTTTGCAGCGCGAGTCACGAGTCGATTCAATAGGGTTGTAATCCCCCCAAATTTAGATTCTTCCGATTGTCATACATAAGTGTGTGATTATAAACGCACCTTATGTCTTACTGATGTTGTGGCTTGTTGTCGGCTCTTACCGAGCTATGACAACAATGAATTGCCGGTTCCTATTTTCACTTTGAGCTCTACTATAATCTTCTTCATCTTCCCCTCTTCCATAATTCGTGATTTCGAAATTCTCAATTGACTTCTCGGTATGCGATCAATATCCATTATCCCAACGCCTAACAACCGGTTTCAAAAATAGATATATAGAGAATTTTCTTACTTATGAGTATATGCTTTGTTATGTACATTGTCATGATGCAAAATTAGGTAACCCACCTATATGCCACGTTACATATTACTTATTGAATCGCTTAGAAAGAAAAACATGATATTGAATGTCAGATCAAAACTATTAAGCGATTAAGTCAGCATTTGTAGCCAAGCATCATCGCCATACATTTCTACTTATGGTATTTTGGTGTCATAAATCTTAATTTTTTTGTATACATAACATCAGGGTATCTAGGTCACACGATATTGAGTAATGTAATTGTATTGCTCTTTCGGCGTAGATGGATTTATCTTAAACGTTCATTTTCGAACCAACTTCAACTAAATTTTAGACCGGTTCGGATTGAAGGATAATGGGCGTGGGTAAGCCTTTCGATATTCGTTAAGTCTAAAATATTGGCTTTTATAATCGTTGGCTTACACGAAATTACTTGATCTGAGTTAAACCTATGTACATGGATATTAAACGAGTCTAAAATCTGGAAAACTGAGCAAGACTGTGCAGATATATAATGACATGACCTACCAGAGCCGTACACGTACCGTAGCTTTGATCGCTCCTGGGGCAGAACCTGGCGCCAACACATATAATTGAATTCATTGTTGCCCAAACTATTATGAAGCAACTATGCAAAGTCTCTGGAGTATAATAATGTTTGTAAACATTCCATATACTATATCTCTTTCCCCCAATATGCATAAATAGTGAAGCAACGATGTGAGGCACATACATTCTTCTCATTCTTAGATCAAGTAGGAATTGCAGCTTATAACTATAGGAAGTACTTTACCAGAATTTCGCAATAACTGAATAAATTGTCTTATCTGAAATTGACAGTTCTTCAAGTCCTAAGTCCGCATTTTCCACTTAACCGTCCGATCGTAGTTTTAATGATTAAATTATAAGTAAATCATGAGAGCAAAGTTAAGATTAAAATTCCACCTCGGGGTGAAGAACTTTCCGCCGAAGCATATGTTCATTTGAAATGAAATAAACGACTACCAAAGTTGGTTATCTTCTTGTCACATCTTTGGTCAAATCCTTAATTTTTGCAAAGCCATCGTAACGTGAGTTTAGTGACGCACATGGCGGCTATTATCGGGCTTAAATCCAACTTTATGCATAAAATTACTGTCGCCGCATATCTGTGGTTTCCATGGAAATATCATTATCCCTGAACATCGATCACATAGGCGGCTGGATTTTCCGTCGTCGTTTCGTCATAATTAAATCAGATGAAATTGCAGATGACCTTTACAAATTTCGACCACTCCTACAAAAAGGATTTTTAACTACAGTTTCCACTCCCACACATTTCTATAACTTGAGGTAAATAAAAACTAGATCATTACCATGTGAAAAACCTTTGATGTACAAAGCATTCGTCCTCTGCAGTGTGCATTTTTCAAATCTAATAGATATTTGGTATATGTTGTTCTACGCCTACAAATTTATGTAGTGGGAGGGGAATTTTTAGAGCGGTTTTAACAGACCTATTTTTAACCATTATGATAATGAAATTCTGCATAATGTAACAATTACAACTGTTGTATTTTATCATGAATTAGCACGGGGATTCTTGTATGTATATACATCCGAAGATTTACTTTATTTTTCGTTTGAAATGAAGATAATGGCGTGATAGGAAATAAATATAAAATACCCTCGATGTAAGAAAAGTAATATTTATAAAACCGAACATTATCTTGTCTGAAAGAGTAGATTTTGCCGTCCGTATCACGGTGATACATTTTCGCAGATATTTCCGGAAATATGGAATCCCGTGGGAAAAGAAAATATCAAAATTGTAGCTTATAGAGGATAATTCGAGTTGACTGGGGTATTTTTAGCTCGTATCGATTTAAAACTTTGCCGCACTGAGAGAACCCATTAATTAGAAAACCCTTTGCTCCATATTTAGACACAGATATGTTGTTGCTTCAGATATCATTTACATTCTTCTCGTGTTTTGTCCCCTAATTTATCCTGCGATGTTTTGCTGCGCAGTAGCGTGAACTTCTTCTTTCCACGCCAATGAACATCCAGGTGGGTGTTGTGGATAAAAAAACATTTCAAAAGATTCCTTACTCCCAACTCACATTAATAAGCTGAAGATAAAAGTCACTATCAAAACTAATACCGTGTCCAAATGAACTCGCTTGCTCCGTCTCCTAAGTTAACTTACGGCCCTACGAAGGTGATATAGGGTCGCGGGTGAGTCCTACCGTCGCGTGTGAGAAAAAAATGTCAATAATATGAAAGTAAATAAACTCTGCTATTTTTGCTGAATGCCATTTACGATTTTTTCATATTTTCTCCTGATTTGTTTGTGGCTGTGACCACCTTTATCAACTTGCTGGAGTAAGCAGTATTTTGGAAACCCTATGTCATGATCGCGTGCAAGTCCTAGAAAGGTGATTGTTGTTTGTCGTGATAATCACTGCTCTTAAATTGAAAGCCGAGACCGATACTGTTTTTCTCACAAGGGTATCTATCAACTGCACGATTTTCCAACCGATTATAACCGATAATTATCGAACTCTGCCAAACCAGTAAATTTTACAAAGATGTTTATAATTTTATTCAAACGATTACATTGAAGGGTTCAGCGATATTTAATTATGATTCTTTTGAATATTGATAATTGATGCGTAAGAATAATTTCACAAGGCTATTAAATGCAGTGGCGTGACGTGGGTTCCCAGCATCAGGCAAGGTAAGCATTGCGCCACCTAGCCCATGGACCTCTGGAGCACTTAATTGACGATATTTTTTAAACGGGAAATGATGCTATCGATAGGCATTATACAAATTACTGATAAGAATTATAATTGCTACAGTACCAGCGATAGAAATGATCTGGACGAATCCAGAAAAATAGAAAAAGACAGCCAAGTGATCCAGCGTAGCCTACGTAACATCTACCTTGTGATTTTTATGTAATACCTAAAACTCGACACACTAATTACAGTACCTGTAATATCATGTCGCATGACTTAGCATATTTATATGATTACCATCACAGATAGAACTTGTACTAACAGGATCGGTTGGTGAACGTCATGACACCTCTTCAGTGATTGTTACGCCATCATCAATATTAATTATTGCACGTCCCATTTGGGTCTTGACTATTCGATGACAGAAATAGAATTTCGAGTGACTGATAATGGCATACTATAGTAAATGGAAACGTAAGACAAGTGCTGTGATGGACGAATAAAAAATTCCCAACTGACATAGCAGAAACCATATTTACATTAGGAAGAAAATGTGATATTCTCCTTGTTAATTTCCAGCTTCATCTTCAAATAATTTTATAGAAATAGTGTTCGGAGAAAGTACCTGATGTTACTGAGAAATCCCACCGGGTTGCAGAACAGGTTGACTCGCGTCGTTATCACTTGTATACAGAATTTGATTTGTCAGAGTTATTCATTGCGTAATTTTCCTGAAAATATATCCGTCTGACGTTTGCGCTGTATTATTAATCAATTTTTAAAGCTGGTGTTGATGGTGTTCGAGAACTTATATTGAAATGGTATAGTCATTGACGGGATGATGATGAACCAAAGAGGCTATCATAACCTCATTGGGGGTCATCATTATCGCTGCAGTGACCCAGTCGTTGCCGGTACAGCTGCGTGGTGAATTGTCGCTGGCCAATGCCCTTTTTTTATTCTCAGCAGCGCCCTCTCGAGGAAGCAGTTCTACCACTTCCAGTCATGATTAACATTTAGTTTAAACAGAACTCTACATTAAGGTTCTACACAATCAACATCATAAGATGAACCAAATAAACAAACAAACAAATCGAACTCAGCCAAGACCGCATTTGCATGATAATGAGAGTAATACTGCAACAATGCGCACAGCTATTGGCGCTTTCGCCTCAATCATGGCAAAAGAAACAATATAACTTTTGCTATGCAATATTTCATTCATATATCCTAATTTAAAAAAAATATATGCACATGAATTACGTTAAACCTTACATAACATAAAAACTTATTTTTTGCCCAAAGTTTAATTATATGAAAGAAATAAAAAGATTATATTATTTCACTTCATACGTCATATTCCACGCATGACTAAATAAAACATTTCACCTGGGGTAGGTGAGCCTCCGGAGTTTCTAGCCGCCGGTTTATTGAAGTTAGAATGGATCGGTCCCGGGTTACTGATTACTGATCTATACACTGATCTATACATGACTCTATACATGACTCAATCACGCTGAAATTGGCACATATGAGACGTGATACATAAACCAACATTCCCTGAAAAAATTGGCTCGATTGATGCAGGTTAACCCCAAAAAAGTCTATTTCGAAACTCGAATACATATCTCGTGTCGGCTATAACGAGTGACCCCGCGTTGAACAACACTTAATAACTCTCGGACTAATTTCCGCCCTACTATATATGACACACCAATAAATGCAGAATTTTATAAAGAATCTATACATATAAGTTTCTTATGCAGAGCCAACTAACGGTAGCCGTTATCCCCTTCTAAAATCACCAACCACCTAGTTACTTAACCTGAACTTAAACACAGGATAAAGGTTCATTGTACTTTGCCATCTAGCGGTTGGAAGTTTTTTCTTCACTTAACGGTTATGAATGATCCAACAGTGACATCTAGCGGTTGATTTTTTTTTACTCCACCTAACGCTTATAAATGAACTTCTAATGATCTAATCACGCTTAAATTCGCACATTTGAGACGTAATACATAAACTACATTTCCTGAAAAAATTGGTTCGATTGATTTAGGTTAAACCCGGGAAAATCTATTATAAGCGTTAGGTGAAGAAAAAAAATCAACCGCAAGATGTCGCTGTTGGTTCATTTTTAACCGTAAAGTGAAGTAAAAACTTTCAACCGCTAGACGGCAAAGTACAATGAGCTTTTATCCTCTGTTTAAGCTAGGGGTAAGTAACTAAGTGGTTGGTGACTTCAGAAGGGAAAAACGGCTATCGGTAGTTTGCTCTGCATATTAGGCTTATATGTATGGATTCGCTATGAAATTCTAGATTCAGTGGTGTGTTATTTATATAGTGGGTCGGTAATTAGTTCGCGAGGTATTGGGGTTGTTCAACGCTGGGTTAAGCGTTACGGCCGACCCGAAATAGGTATTCGAGTTTCGAAATACATTTTTCCAGAGTTAACCTGATTCAATCGATCAAATTTTTCTAGGGAATGTTCGTTTACGTATTACGTCTCATGTGTGCTAATTTTAGCGTGATTTATTCATTTATAAGCGTTTATGGATCAGTAACTCGGGACCGATCCATTTTAACTTCAATAAACCTGCGGCTAGAAACTCCGGCGGCTCACGTACATCAGGTAAAGATTTCACAGACTTTGAGACATGGCGTGATGAAAAGTTTAGTTTCTTTTCTCTTGAATAATTTTTTTCATTGTAGTATAAAGGCTGTCCTTATATCTTAAATTTTGTAATGTGTTTGAGGCAGATATATTACTTGCATTATCGTAGCGCAGTTCACATTAGTATTAAGTAGCATTTACTTAGAGTTAATTTACAAAATAGTGAAATCATCTGATCTTAACCTCATCCTGATAGTCTAGGAACACGTTGCATAACGATAGAATTTTCTAGAAAGGGTTAATTTTATTCGTCAATAGTTAGCCAACAACACAGTTAAGATAAGAAGATTTTGCTGAAGAGAGTTTAAATTAAAAAGTTTTGTTTAGAATATTAGGTGATATATTTTTGCTTTTACTTGGGTTGTATTTTAGGTTTAAATATTTGTTCTATAAATTGTATTAAGTTGGTAATAGAGGTCTTTAGGATCACCCAGCAATAGAATTGAAAATACCTACAAGGCAAACTAAACTGAACGCATTATAGATCTCCGCAACAAAAGTTTGTGCGTACAACATGTATCAACTTTCGTGAACTATTCTAGCAGTGTGGTCCCTCCGAGAATTCGCTTACTTTGAGGTAGGTTAGGTGCGAAACCAAGCTACCTTAACCAAACATAACTAAGTTTTTGAAGGGGACACGCTACTAGACGGAACCAATAGTTATAACATGTTGTATTCAACCGCTGCCTTGACTGAACTCTGTAAAATCCCTTGACCGCGTCCACAGTAGAGAAGTAACTAATAATTGTTATATTTTTTGTTATAGTGTGTTACAAAATGAGAGGTATTCCTTTACGTCGTTTTCCTGTGGTGTTGCCGAGTATACAGATTTATATGTTCGGTAGCATATGTTTCCTAGCTCTTGCGATCTTGTGGGCAAACAATTCATATTTTGAAGAGCAAGAAAGTGTAAAACTGAAAGCGCTCACAGATGCATTGGAAGAACAGAACAAGCAAGAAAAAATGAATATTTTGAATTTGAAAGAAGATGAAATACAGAATCTAGTTGACTTTTTCGGAAATAAATCCGATTCTTCTTCGGGTGTTCGTAAGTTGAATGAAATTCTTAGAAGAATTTCAGCTGAATAATTCATATTATTGTTTGCGATATTCCTCTTTTTCCTCATTCTCCCTTTTTACTAAGTGTTAGAATTTCATCACTCCTTTCCAAGATATTGGATCCAAGTAATATGCATGTCCTCTAAGTTGCATGAACTACTGAAAGATGCTTAGATGTGCTAACATGAGTTGACAGTTTCCCTGTTGGAAATTACTAGGTCATTGATAATAACAATTGTTTTCTGACCTTGTGGCAGTTTACCTGTCACTTTACTAAATCCTGCTTCTATTACAGATTCGGGGGAATTGAACTTAAAAGTGTTCGTTTACAATAGAGATAGTTTCATCTATGTTTACATCCTTTCCTTCAGCATACTACTATTCATAGTTCTCTTTGTTCTATTGTTCAATTCAATGCACAATTGTCGATTAAGTGATCAAAATACCTCAATTGTTTCAATCTAGATCAAGATATTCCCGTAGAAAACAATGCAAACCCGTCTGCACCATCAGATCAAGTTTCGACCGGAAAGAGTAACAATGCAGAAA
Source organism: Halocynthia roretzi (assembly GCA_013436055.1). Lineage (NCBI taxonomy): Eukaryota > Metazoa > Chordata > Ascidiacea > Stolidobranchia > Pyuridae > Halocynthia > Halocynthia roretzi. Next base: position 62,413 of record QRAM01000006.1, on the reverse strand, counting down.
GCGAACCTTATGCGCAAGGTGAGATATTTCAATATTTAAATTCGGTGGAACTTGCACTGGAATAGCCTAATCGCCAAATATCTGTATATCTGTATATCTGTAAGTTTTTTGTTGATCAACAATAGCATTGGCTTCCACTGCATTTTGAATAGTTTGATTTCGGAGTCACTACACTGTTCATATATAGGTTCCATATTTTATGAAATCATTTATTTTTATATGTTTAGTCAATTAGTCAATGTGAGTCATACATGGTTTATTATCAAATAGGTCCACTAATATAGAGGCATACATAATGTCGTGTGATGACATTTTAATTTGCTGTGATATTTATGTATGACAGCTATTCTGTGTTACTTGATAGCTTCTCTGTCTAAGTAATTAGGTTTTGCTAACAGATGTACATTATCCATAATCCTGACATTCTTTTAATGCATGCCCCATTATAATCATCACTGGTACTTGTTGATTTGTTCAGGTTAATTTAGATAGGTAGGTTTTTCTAGGGTTATATAATTTAAGTTTTCTGTCGCCTAGTTTGTTACTATGTCAATTCAATTCCCAATGCTTTGTTATGCATTTAACTAGACATAAGCACGTCCCTTACAATGTTGTTATGGACCTATTTCTTCACCACATACCTTATTACTCTTTCACTATCAATATACATTTATTTCTTGAATAATACTCTTCATAATATGATGTGTGTGATATTTTTACTTTACTAATCTAAACAGGGATGCTTGCACTTCTCCTCGAAGAGCCAATAGGTCTTGGGATTCTGATCAATGCCGCGTATTGTGTTCTCACACTGATCGCACGGATAATACTTAAAGTTGTGTTTGGAAATTTAAGAGCAGTAGAGAGGCAACATCTGAAGGTATTGTGTTCATTGTAAAATTCATTAGTTTGTTTACTATCTGATAATAATTTTTCTATGCATCGTTCATTAAGCTGACATGCTAAAGCATTGGTTCCCAACCATTTTAGTTGCACCAAATATCCGAATTTCCATTCCCCCCTTTCAGAGATTGTTTGACTCACAAGGTTCATTCTTAACACTGTGAATGTAATACAATCCTGATAAAGATTGCATCCCAATGAGGAACATGTTTGTTTTTTGTTCGCTAATTCTGCGATAAGCGGAAGAGTGTTGAATCTACTAATTTGTGATCTTAATTCATCCCCTCAACTGCTAATATTCCTCTTCCTCTATATTTTAAAAAATATGTTTATATATTTTTGCAGGACAAATTTTGGAATTTTGTTTTCTACAAGTTCATTTTTATTTTTGGAGTCATGAACGTTTTGTCTTTCAATGAAGTTTTACTCTGGGTCGGTTGGTACACTGCTATCGCCGCTCTCCTCTTGTTCACGAAGCTCTCGAAAGACAGATTCGAACTGTTGTCATTCTCTCCAAACACACCTGTTCATTTTCATTGGAAGGTATAGCAATTATTTTGGCTGTCAGTCAAATTTTTCACAGAGACATGTTGGCAAATAAATGAGCTAATGCATCATTATTATTTCATTATTCTTATGGTTTTTGAATGACACAGCCATACACTTTATCTATAAAGCAACCAATTATCTTCATTTTGTTTTTTCCAGGTCGTTGGATTGTTAAATCTTGTTCTGTGTTGTGGAATCGGTCTTTCTTGGACTTGCCTGACAACTGCTCAGCCTTTTTATCCAATATCTCATGATTTCCATTCTCTCTTGTTTATGCTTTCTGAATGTATCATCATTATGGTCAAGGCAGTACATGTGCTAATCAGGTGATCTATTTTATATTTTTATAGAATGCAGGTTCCTTCATTGTTTACCAGTTCCTTGATTTAAAGTGAGTTCTGTTCCAAGTGAGTTCAAAACGAAAATATGTTAACCAAAGCGCATTTTCACTGGGTACTTGGAGGTAATTGATGTGTGGCATATTATTACAGAGTATTTTGTTGAAGAATGGATGAATTATCGAGGCAATGGAACATTGCATAAGTGTAAAATATATCCTCATTAGTTTTACTATTTCAATTCAATTTGTTACAGTTAAAGTACAAATTTCATAGCTTCCGTTGACAACGATATATTATTTATAAGCTGTAATTGTGGAACGGATTGTAAGTGGACCTTCCTGTCTTAAAGCTATTGATCTTTAATTGCTGTTAAAGCCCGCCATTAGACAAATAACATCTTGTATGTGAATGTAGACGAATGGTTCCTTGAAATTGAAATTGCGCCCTTTCCAAACATCGGATCAAAATTACAATGCAAGTTCTTTTTATTTTTAATTAAGTCGCTGCATTAAAATTACAAATGCATCATCCTTAGCTTCATTGATGCAAATTGATCTATGATCTGTTCAAAGTCGGATGTAGCTGCCATTCCTCAGATAAGCCACTAAGCATTAGTCAACTAATTATGCATATTTATGCGGAGAAAAATTAAATTTTAGGTGCTCATCATGCAATTTCATTCAGTTTCACAAATTAATGGAATCAATTGTTTGTTTGCAGATATGGAATTCACCTTTATGACATTCGGCAAGAAGATTTGTGGGAACGCAAGGCCACGATCGTGTATTATACTGATTTGTGCATGGAACTGTTATCGTTGGTTGTGAATTTTGTTCATCATCTTCACATGCTCTTCTCTGGAAATATATGGTTATCTATGGCAAGCTTGGTCATCTGTATGCAGGTAGGTTGACAATGATGCTTGACATGGATTCAAACATTTCAGTTGGAATTTTAATTATAATTATGTCTGACGATTGGAATCCTTAATTTTCTCAGATAAAGTATATTTCTTACTGTACTAGTACTATAAAATAGCAAATTGGTATTCTGCCCTTCCCTAGAGTAAAGTCTAATGATTGCTAGATCAGTCCACACAATTCTATGCCATTGGGAATCTTGATCTAAAGCCTAATATTTTTTTCTCAGTTAAGATACATATTATCAGAGATTCAGAAGAGAATCCGTAGACACAAGAACTATTGTAGAGTTGTTGCAAATATGGAAGCGAAATTCACCCACGCAACTGAAGAGGAACTAAGGGAAAATGGTAATTCATTTTCATTACTAATTTCATTTCCCGTCTACATTGCTTAATGACTGCTGTAGTTCTGTTTCATTGTACTGTGATATCTGGACTGGTGAATTTGCTACAACTATTATAGAAGTTCTGAACCTACATCTATCATAAATTATATAAACTTAATCGTAGCATAGTACATATGAACATTTTCAAGATTACGCAGTTGATTTTTTGCATCGCGGTGAAATGACTTGAACACACCAAGTTCACCAAGAATATAATAAGTCTTATCTCAAAATATATAACTATATTACAAGACATGAGAACCTTTCTAGTCAAATTATAAAAAGTAAATGATGTTCATGATCAATGTATATGCTCTCCACCTATTTTCCGTATTGAGTTTCATCATTATTATCGTCTAATCGGAACTCGTGATCGCTGCGAAGAGGTGCCTGCACTCATAACGTAAACGAGTTTTACATTGTTGGCAATGATCTTTCAACCTAATGATGACATCATTACCCTTATCTAATCCTTTATGTATCATGTACAGATATATTACATAATCAGGCATTGGAGAAGAATGTGTTTTTAATCAATGACCATTCAGTAGATCAGTGTTTTTATTCAATGCTTCAATTTCTTAGATCCCAAAATCAGGTTGTAATAGAGTTTATTTTCATTTCTATCACCAACCTGTGTAGGCTTGAAAAGAGGATAAAATCATTGAGAGGACATTGTTCAATGATTATTTGATATATTAAAATTCATGAACAATAGCAAAATTCTCCTTCATAATTTTGATTTTTTGCTCTAAATTACAGAAGATAGTTGTGCAATATGCTGGGATGTTATGGAGACTGCGAGAAAGCTCCCGTGTGGTCACTTATTCCACAGTGGATGTCTTAGATCATGGCTTGAGCAAGACACAACTTGTCCAACTTGCAGGTAAGATTCGTTCATGTTCAAAGCGAAATTTGAGTTAAAATATCGCGGTATGGATCCCATATTCTGCATTATTACTGTTCACAGAGTATTTTATTTTTGTTTCCAATTGGAAATTCATTTATTTTGTCTTTCACAGGAAGCAGCTTGATGTGAGAAGTCCAAGTAATGGTAATCGAAATCCAGCTGACAATCAAGAGAATCAAAACGGTAACTATATGATTCTGCCCAGCCCGCACTCGATCTTATCTTTCTATACGTTTATCACTTCTTTTTTCATGCAGAACCCGAGAATGTTAACGAGAACATGGCACGTGCGGAACAAAATCATTTCTGGCACTTTGATGGTTCAAGAATTGCAAGCTGGTTGCCTAGTTTCTCTCTCGAAGTCTCACACACTCCTGTTATGGCGAGAGGTGAGCTGATTTTTTGTCTCAAACTGTTATTCCAATGGTTTGAAATTAAGTACAGCAATATGGATTACTTTATAAAAGTGGAGGGCAAAAATACAAAATAAGTCGTATCGACTTTAACTTCTTATATGGATAGTAATTATTTAGTGGTACTGCATAACTTGCTATGTTCCTGTGCATAATCTCATTCCTTATTTCAGATGCCGCACAGAACTCCCGAACAGTTCACCTTCCTAACCAACCGACAGAGAACTCTCAGCTTGACAATATGGCTAGAGAAGTTCAAGATATATTTCCACAAGTATGTCTAAAAAAGCAGATTATAATAATATAATTCTCTATTATCTGACTCCATCTATGATATTCTTCTTATTCAGGTTCCTTTACCAGTTATCTTGAACGATTTGCGACTGACAAGATCTGTTGAGACTACAACCAATAATATCTTAGAAGGAAGACCCTCCGTCCCAACTAGCGCTGTACTTTCGGGTATAATAGATCGTTTCTTTCATTCAACTGTTATTTCCTAGTGTTGTATGGATTCTCTACCCAGTGGTTAATCAATGGTTAAAATACCATGTATGCTTATTCAAATTTGATTTTCTTTGAAAATACACAACTGGGCAGACTACTCAAACCTAGAATAATCCCTTGACCAAGTATGCTTCTAGATTTCTTTAAATTTCTCAAATTATCAATTTATCTGCTGATTAATGCGCTTTTGTTATGTTTTACTGTTTTACCCTTTCAGGATTACAACAACCAGCAACACCCCAAGTCCCGTTACTGTTGAGTCAGTTGTTCAATACAGGTCAATCATCTCGCAATCTCACATTCCAACACAATATCCATTATATGCACCGTGTACATGCTCACTCCACGTATGGAAATCTGAGGTTTCGCCATAACGTCACCTCACAAGATCCAAATGCCAATATTCATCCTGCTTCCAATTCCACTACTCCCGTCGAGGAACTAGGGGAGGATACCCCTCCACCAAGAGACTCCGTTACGTCTCCTGAAAATGAAGCTCCGACTACAAACAAAGATGAGAGTTCCTCTCCTGTACCTGATGAAGAATCTTTGCCATCCACTCACAATGTGGCGTCTCTTCATACCGTGCCATTGAACAGTCATTTTTCTAAAACGCCGCAAGAGAGGGAAGTTTTATTAAAACACAGACGCGCTTTGTTCATGAAAGCAGCCAAAACGATTTACTTACAGAGAAATTCGTCGGAAAAATCCGGTAGCACCCAGTCAACGTCACAAAAAACTAACTTTTTCCAGATTCCCGGAATCTTGGAACATTTCCAAGGCAGAAATACCGCTTCTTCCTCTTCTAATTCTGACGAAGTTCACCATCAAATGGAACATTTTACTACGCTGCATCAAAGGCCTACCCCAAGTGATGCTCCGGATGAAAGGTCGCCCACAGAGGAAGAATTCTTTGAGGATGAGACAGACTGAGATTTGAAAATCATTTGCATCATCTTATGTATCTTCGGTATCAGCTGAAGTTATATATATATATATACATGTAAGCACTTAATCTTCCGCTGCAAACTGTCTTTCTCATTTGGTTTTTGAAGTTTTCAGTCTCCTGTCAAACTGTGGAATTGCTAAGGTTGCACACAGAACCTCTACCATGATGAGCCAATGTTGAATTATCAAATAGGGAACAGTATTGTTTATCTGATTCAAAAGAAATTAACCATTTTTGTTTTGATTGGTGTTAATGTCAATTACGTGAACTACTCACTCTAAAGTAAGAGTAGGAACAGTATACGCTAATACTCAGCTCAACGCTGCCCCATTATGCGCTGCTTTGCTATAGAACTTGTAGGCAACTGTCACAAAGTAGGCAGCAATCAATTCGTGCTTTCCTGAACACCTACTAGCCATCAAACACAATCCCGAAGTTGTGCGCTGTCCAGACATGGTTGATATTAACAGTAAAATACACACAAGGTTAATTAACGCCTCATTTAATGGTATTATGTTTTGCTGTCTGATACGCTTCGTGACAATATTGAGTCATCTTACTGGCGTGGTACAACTCATGTTTTGCCAGAACGTATTTGAAAATATCTAAATTCTTATATAATACTAACCCTTACTTTGAATGATTCTGAAGGCAAAAAATTAATATTATGCTTGAAAAATAACTGTACTACCAGTCTTGAGTGTTTATCAAACAGAGAACCAGTCTGAGAGTTCCAATAACTCTTGAAATATTCAGGCCATGATATAACCAAAGGTTTTGAACTCAAACAATTAAATGGATCACTCTATATAGCTATAAAAAATTATATCCAAGAAAGCATAAAAGAAATATGGTTAATGGAAAGATTTTGATCTTCTTATGTATAAAAATATTTCATTTGTACCTATGGCAAATTTTGAATTCAAAGTCAACAGAAACATTGAATAATTTTGTGCAAGATATTTGGCAATATTAGTACTATTCCTTTGTTTTTATTTCCCTCTGTGGTTTACTTACGATATAATATTATTTGTGATGTGCATAATATGTCATTTCATGTGTGCTGGTGTGGCTCTATGCCAAAGTAATCAGTTATATCTAATTAGATCAAGTGCCTTGTGGTTATCCTTACGAAATAGTGGGTTGCTGATAGATATCTTTCTTTTAAATACTAAAAAGTGTTACCATGGTGTTGATCAAAGAATGCACCTTACAAATGATTAATGAAATTATTTCTTCAATTCTGGGCTTTGCATCGCTGATTTATTAGTGTGTGCAGCTTCTTGGCTTTGTATTGTAAATATGAGTGTGATCATTCTGGTCATCGGTTTTATTACCTACCAATAATTTGTCTTCTTTGGTTGATTTTCCTAACATATTTTGTGTCTCGCATTCACTACTATCCCAATGAAACTATACAAGATATTATCCCTTCACAGAATTCAATTAATTCCACCGTAGAGTAAATGTTTACTATCGTATGCTACGTCACACTTTCGTTATCTTGTTTGTTTAATGTGTTTCCTTTCCCACGTACAAGCACCGGGTACACGTGGCCTTTTATCCTTATTTCTTCCAGTTATCCATAGAAACGTGTAACTGAATGATTCATCTCCTGCCATAGCATCTTCAGTGAGTTTGCAACACGTGACAGCAATTAAGTTTAGTTTTGATCATAAAAATAGAGGACAGAATGCGATTTTTGTATTATGAATATTGAATATATATATTGCTTATTCATTTTTAGATTCACAATCCAAAGATTCCTCTCGTGGGATCTGTCTGGTTCAGCCTTAGCTTATGCATTTATGAAAAGTGTCGTTGGCAGCTGATCCGTAAGAGCGGCAGTATACAGGGACAATGGATATTGAATGAAAAGATAGGGCTTGCAGTCCTTTCATTCTATTTTTCCATGAACAGAACAGAACAGAACCACTGACCAGTACACACCAGTATAGTCGTGAAAGTTATCGGATGGGTTTCTTGGATGCTTCGATACCATATATCCAGAAAACCAACAGATCTGTGTGGTGTATATAAATATTCCTTTGTATTGCAGTTACTTTGTTGGCAGAATGGTTAAAATTCCGTCTAGCTCAAAAGATATATAAACTTATGTTTTACCAGCGAGCTTCATGCCGTAACTAAATATCTATAAACTTCTCTATTAACAAATGTTTCTTCATTTTTTTTTAGTTCACGTTTAACGTTATCCGAAATTCCGTGAAGACGATCATGGATTGGTTTGGAAATGTCATGATATTCTCGGCGTTTATGATCCTCGTTTGCAATTTCTCTCATGGAACGAAAGCGGAAGATTTTGATGATGGTGATGAATTACCGAGAAACTTTTTCACTCTAGATGTGGCTCAGGTGGATCGCGCGTGGCCCATTCGACTTGGTGTTCGCTTCTGGGATACTGATGCAAAAAGGTATGTATGCTGCACTTGAGATTGTAGAACTGGATTTCGTGAAATTCTCGTTTCGGTCAAGTATTTCTTGTAATTCCGAAAATGTTAGGTCGGAATCTCTCACGAAAACGGGAATTTCACGATCTCATTGTAACAATAACCATATAAATAAATGAAATATTTCTCTGTCTCAGGTATGAATTACTTTTCAAATCCCTCGGTCCGGTACTAAACATAGGTATATGGACGACTATATGGGAAGTGTCGCAGGCGGCCCCAGCTCCGCACGAAGCGAGCGATGAGCGAATGGATCTCTGGCTCAACAGCATTTATAGAGAACTACGAGGAAAGGAATCAATTAAGGTATTGCTCACCTTGACACCGTAATTTGAGATGCTCCATCCAAAAAAAAGTTGAATTTGTTCAATTCTAATTCAGGAATTGGGTGACGTCCTTACGAACAACTCGATTGGGTTTGTAGCCTGCAGTTATGACGCTCCCGAAGCATACGTCTCATCATACCAACAGAAAGAGCATCGAGCAAGCAAAAAGGCGAAGGAGGTTAGAGAAAGCGTAGTGAGAATTGTAAACGGGATTCAGTAGTGTGGCCAAGTGAATCCTTATGTATCATTCTTGAGATGTTTTTGTTAGCGTACATTTTAATATTGTTCAGTGCGTGATATTTATTAACGAGGTAGTGGTGTTTCCCAACTGGAAAAAATGGTTTTTGCAATACCTATGTTATGCTTCGATACCCGAATATACCTGGTACCAGAGGCAAACCTCTAAATTCAAGATATATTTTGAACATTATATAGCCTTGTAGAGTCAAGACGTAGCACATGAAACAAAAGCACGGTGTATATGCACTTATTTCGATAATTCTCTACGTATTGTTAAATATGTTTTACTCACCCATTACAGGAGGGAGTTGAATTCGAAGAAGGCAAGTTTTATTACAACTCTCTGGACTTGGATCGTCTCGATGATCTGTCCAAATTCTTTGCAGCGTCCGTCGACGCCTTTTCTAATTTCAGTAAGTTTTACTTCTTAGTGGAAAACTCCGCGATGGTATATTTCTTGTCGTAATCTTTGTAATACTTTTTTTACTTGTTCACTAGGTATCCCGATACAGTACCTTGATCTACTTGACCATCCCGAATCAAAAAACCACGAGACAATTTTCGTGTCGCCAGATGACTATACCAGGCTCATTAAGAAAACTCGACAGCAATTGGATGCCAGAAACATAACTGATGATCGTACAAAGTTGACTGGAATCGGTGTCAATTCTGTCTACGATATAGCAAGATACATACATAGCCTAGGTCAGTAATTTCTATTTTGTTATGTGGCATCGTATTTTATATTATTAGTGACTTTTGTTGTGGATTTTCATTTACACTTCCTGAATTTCATTCTAGTGAATGATGAAGAAGCTTACAATGCTCTATATGCATACACAGTCCACATGCATGACGTAGGAGATTCACTTATTTTGCTGGAACGCGCAGCTTCGAGGCTAAGATTCAGTGTCAAGGTTCCGATATTAATCTAAAATATGATATCATTTTGCTTAACATTAATTTATTCTACTTCATTTTCAAGGAGGGAACCCCTGATACGTTGAAACCAAAGCCGATATTTGTAACTGACTTTTCGTACGAGGGCCCGAAGGAGGTCGAATATCATGGTATGAAGTATTCCGGAGATTTAAAAAAATGTTACAAATACAGATACAGAAAAACTGGTCACGAGACGTTGAGAGATTCAATTTGCCTTTCCCCGTGGTTTGGTGAGTGACTATTAATCTCTGTTTAACAGGGAGAGTTACTAGATGTGACCGTAGTATGCCTTTGCTCAATGCCTGTAGTAGTGCTGGGCAGATATGAGTAGGAACTGAGTTCTCTTACTTTTCTCCAAATCAAATAAACCAGGATAAAAGGATAAATGTGTCTCCGGAGGCTGTAAATCTCAATAACTCACGTATTCAATTATATGGATAACGAACACTCTCTTAAGATGTTTTATCTCTCCGGTTGATTACAATTGGGAAACAAAAATCAAATATTCAACTGTACAAAAGCACTAAACGCTGATTACCACTCGCATTCATTTTATCAAGTCTCCTTTGAGTCATTTATAGCAAAGCAACAGTATAGGTTGTACCTCTGTCTATACTGAGAGAAGATAGCTGTAAGAATTTCAACAGCTATTTGTATTATCCGTATATATTCAATTTCGAAAATTGGAAGTGGAATATTTAAAGTTACCCTAATGTGGCTTTCACTCAGTTGTATTATCCGTATATATTCAATTTCGAAAATTGGAAGTGGAATATTTAAAGTTACCCTAATGTGGCTTTCACTCAGCCGTTCGAATGCTTGCTGGAATGACGATCCAGATGTCACACGGTTTACCGTGGGTAGTCTATAACCAAGGAGCTGATCAGTGGTGGAGTCAGGAATGTAACGGACTTATCGACAAAGACAATCGTCCTAAACCGATACTTGCCGCTTTTGAAACTCTGTTCCCGTTATTGACAAACAGTAAGTTAGATTGATATTAAGTTGACCAGGGCTTCCGAGAGGAATTTTATCAAGTACATGAAGTTTTTTTGCGCCTCTTTTTCACAGTGTATGTATGCACATACGATATCATATAAATTAATATATACAGTAACTCCGATTGAACGCGAATTTGGATGTAACGTAATGGGTGATGCAAGATAATTTTCATTATATTTTTCGTTTGAAGAATCCTATCCTCTCACCAAACAATGGGAGAACTATGACGAATGCTACATCGCTGCTTTCAGGAGCGATAAAAAGAAAAAGACTCGGATCGTGATTACTGTAACCAATGTATCCCCGCAGATATGTGATCGCAGTTTTAGCATTCAAGGAATCGATTTATGGGACATTAGAAAAGGTTGGTTTGTTATATGCCCTGATTAGATGCCAACTATTTTGATATATCTCATATCCTTTACATGCAGACATTCGGAATCGTATCTATGTATTTATTTCTGTGTACAGCCCGAGTGATCACCTACAACAACGGCACTGTTGGTATCGATGCAGAAAAGGCCTACCAACAGTTAATAAGCACAAAAGAACTGAAATATGATGTTTACGATTATGATGACGGTGTTCGTTCTGATTCCGATATCGAATTCGATCTCACCGTCGGACCTTATGCCACTGCTACTGTAGTTATTGATGCTAAAGGCGTAAAGAAACGAAGAAGTAGGGATACAATTCATTTTCCATTTGACCATTACAGTAGTCTCATTAATGCAGTGTAACGCGAAGGGTCATTGGGCCTTTTTTTGTACAAATATTTAATATACATATATATATGCATTGCTGGAGGCTGCGAAAATATAACTGTATTCTTAGATTCGAAATGGGGATATCAACGCTAGGTGATGGATATTCACTATAGTCGCCATTTTGTAGTAATGATTTTGTTGCCACTGTTGAAATAACTATAAGCAGAACACGTCTCACTTCGATAAATATTGCATAACACTATCGGTTTCTATTCATACATTTCTCTGAAGAATTAATTCAGAACTCTAAATATATATATGTGCATAGTATGCACACAATAAGGAATACTAATACCAATTGTTGTTCCATATCTCCAATGAAATTTTTACATGGTATTTTATTTCATTTAACATTTCTGTCTAAATATTTTGCAGTTAAAAAAGGCTCGCTCGAAGTTGAAGTACACGAGGAACTGTAATTTGACTTTGTCCGGTTAGTAAAAAGTTTAAAGTTTAGAACGACTTTACAAAGCTAGAAAAAACTTTTTGAGTACATCAGGCGAGGTTTTTGTAGTACTCTATCATTTGCTTTTTCCTTTGATAATTTTTTGTTAATTTCTGAAAGACGTCGACCAAAAATTCGACATAGGGAATATGATCTGTTGGAAAAAACTTAAGTAGCTTGCCAATTAACGAAACTGTAGTAAATGTTATTTCAAAAGTTCAAAGTTGAAACTACTTGGAACGTGTTGTATGGAGACTAAAACTTAATCAACTTGCCGACATGTCATAACAAATCAGGAGATATTTTGTGAGCTGTTGTTTCCTCTAGTACTTTGTAAATTATATAAAGATTTAATTTTGGTTATAAAGTTCAAACTAACAAGGCGACTATTCTCTATGTATGTTTTCAAACGCAAATTGTGCGTTGTTGGCTTGGTTGGTGATATACATTTCTAGTATTCTCTTCTATTTATAATATTTGGGAGTGATTTTTTCAAACATCGCAGAAATTGACACTTTCCTCCATAACACCAGTTGCTATACCCGGCTAAACATTGAGTTTGCATCGAGACATATAGGCTAAACCTGTAACAGAAGTTACCAAACGTAGTGAGGTTGCATCAAGTACCAATTTTCCTTATCGCGCCATTAAGTTTTCCGCTTTTTGACGATACAATTGCGGCTTATTCGTAACACTTGAGCGTGATAGCGATCTCTGTGAAGACCTTAACCTTATTATAACTTCCATCGAAGATTTTTCCCGATGTAATTAGGACTCTGCGGGCAGAACGTTATAATTTATTTTTGACTGCAAGCGTATTGGATTTGTGTAATAGACCTGGTGCTTTGTTTTCCTTCGATTGTTTTTTCAATGCCACTGTTTCAAAATCGGAAGAAGACGCACACGAGTGGGGGGGAAAGTTTGTTCAAGTCGAGCCTCTATTTTGATAACAGAATATAAAACTGAAAAAAGAACTCGAAAAATAGTACTTGAATAAAAAAGATTTAATCAAGTGTTGTATCTGGCACTCATAATTTAAACAATAAAAATATTATTTTACGGGAGCTGTCGATTTTTTAGTGAAAAATAACATAACAAACAAAGACGGAAATACGGTCAATGGCTGCCGTGATGTCAAGTTCGCCTTGTGTTTTTTTAGTAGATTGAAGGGTGCTTTTGGATATATGAGTGACAGTAACTAACTATTATATCTCGAAGTGAAATTTCAGATGAAAACAATTCGGAGATACTTTTCGATTTTAGAAATCGCAAAAAAGTTACCATGGGGATTTGTTACGAAATTTGCGATGGGTTATTCATTTTAATATATGATTTTCAAGAATCAACTTGAACAGAACTCTTAGTGACTTGTGACCTTTTTTTGATAATTTTGCTTGTATCAAATATTCGTTATAAATAATTATACTTATATCCCACCACAGCAAGGTGATCGGGCATCCTAATTCATAATTGTAATATTGTCATATGTTTGTAAATTATTTTAATATTAATTCAATATCGTATGAACTTACTGAATAGTACCTACTAATTCCACTGAATATCCAACCACTGCGCATGCAATGTAAACATCGAATTAAACCTCTACTGCTACGGCGTGATCATTCCAAATATCCCAGCTAGTAAAAACTCCGTAACGGAAAATGGAGTCGATTGTAAGCCGGTTTGTTGGTGATAAAGTTTGAAAATCCGAAAGAAAATTCTTGTGGTACCTGCCCTCGTAAATACGGAAAAGCAGATTGATACCGTAGGTGTGTGATTGCCATATTCGTTTGTGGAACTTCGTGGCGCCTTCTGTTCATAGAAAGCATGACATTACGTAATTTCGAAGTTGTTAACTCGGATGAGGCGTCATTAGGAGGATTTCCGTGGAGATATGGCCTGTACAAAGTGGGAGGTATTTCGGACTTGTTTTCTTGCGGAAGAAGCTGCTCTCCGGGGAATACTGTGATGGAGGGATCCAGTCTCTTCAAAGAATCTTCAAAACCCTTCCTCAACTTGGAAAACGATGAAGATCTTTCTTCCAAATCTATCCATGATTGTCGCTGTCCAGCTGCTGGAACTTTCTCCTGATCTGACTTGGATAAACTTTCGAAGGAATAAAGCAAAGAAGTTTTATGGCTATCTGCTTCGCTGGAACGTCTTTTACGAGTGCAGGGACAATGGGAAACAGGAATATAAGGTGAAATTGAACTCGTTCGACTGCTGTCGACGCATCGTAAGCTATCCGTAATGCCCGTCTCGTCTCTTGACTGCCTTCCCGAGTTAGTCGGTGTATCTTTTTCCGATACAGAGAGAAAATGTTCGATCGCTTTTATGAGGTCTCCTTCACAACCTTGCAATACGAGTTCCAGTACAGTGGTCGATTCCGAATGAAAGAGACGACTAAGAATCTGGATCGGAGTTAGTTTTCCAGGACGAAAGGAAGACGCAAGCGAATTATTGATATCGAATTTTTTCTCCACCGTGGAACCTCTCAGAGACGATCCTCTTTCGTCATGAAGAATCTGCTCTCTAGACCTAGTATTGAAGGTCTTTGTCTCTTTATCCTCGTTAGATCTAGATGCAGCTGCATCTTCAATTACATCGGAGTCAAATGACAAATCTTCACTCTGGTCATCCAATAGATATTGCGATGCTGTAAATATAGTCAGGCCTAATGTTAGTCAGATGTTACAAATCATTAAAAAGAAAGTTTTAACTGTATTAGCTTAATCGAATTGAACTATTGTATTGAATATTTGGATAATTGAAATAAAATTTATTATTTCAGACAGTTGCATTATTGTAATATGGAAATGCTAGATTGAGCAATTGTAATTTTAGTAGACGTAGTACATTTTCTGAAACCTGTAATTGTTGAATACTATATTTATATATGTGAAAGAGAATGTTTGTTCGCTAACACCGAACGGTTGTTCAGATTAAAACTTATAGTGTTATCGACCTTAGAATAATAATGTAATTGCAAAAATATAATTAAAATTCTTCACTCTACGATAAAATGACATTTCCTTATTACCATTACTTTTCTCCGTCCTTCCTTCGTTCTTAGCGGAATTGTAAATGGGTCCGGATGGCAGGAAATTTAATTTTTCTTCGTTAGGGGACCTGGTCACAATTCGTAATCCAAGAGCAATCGCATCTTCTGCAGCTTGTTGTCTTTTCAGCGCAACCTATAACCCAAAGTTGGAAGAGATTCGTAATTTAGTTTCATAGTAAACAAGTACCCTAGCCTAGGCGTGGTGACTTTACTTACACACATACATACAGTTTTCTCTTTTATTTGTAAGATGATCGTATATGAATTAATTTACCTGTGCAGCCATAATTTTTTGCCTTTCTACAATGAGTCCACATTTTGTGCAAATGCAGTCCTTATATGGACACATACGCTTATGTCCTTTAAGCCAAGCGATAACTCCGTGATTTCTGCACCTGGCACATTTCGGTTTTCTAGCTCCCTTTTCAGTAACGGGATAAGGAACGATTCCGTTCATGCTTTTACCTTTGACTGATTAGATCAATTCCTCGTCTGTGTCTATATAAAATATCAAAATTCAAATATATAAATATAGTAGGAGTTAACATTTACATAATGTTTCTTTTCTGTAAGTTAGGTCAATCGTATATTTCTTTCAACACTTCCTATCTAAATACTTCTGCTCTACCTCAAATCACCCGTCATACCTAAGGCCACTAAGAAATTAATGATAGTGTTTAAGTCTGACTTTCGGTTATGAAGCTTGTTTTTAAAGAGAATGTTGTAAAATAGAACCCTTGTTACGGTAACGTGAGCAAAATGGCGCTCGATGACGCTCAAGTTGAATGTGGAGAGATTATTCCTCCATTTTTTTGGATTGTGTAATGAATGATTGTACCCAAGCCTCGCGAAACACACATTTTGGGGGATTCTTTCTATCTTCTACAGAAAGATAGGATCAATGGCGCCAAGGGAAAGGGCTATACCTTAGGTGCGTGACTGGATACACCCAAGTCAAGATCGGATTCAGTAAATTTCTGGGCAAATCTAATCGAATCCAGCGAGCTATTGACTGTATTCGATTTTACGTTACAAGCGAATTTACTAACAACAGTCTCTGAGACTGAGCGTATTTCCCTTTACAGCAAACTAAGAAACCAGTCTCCAGTTTACTATAAAGTATATCTAAAAGCTATGTATGTATCTTTCACTGAGAATACTTAAAAATGGTTTGCTATTAGCGGCAAAGTATCTCTATCGATCACATTAACGAGCACTCAATCCTGTAGCGAAGTCATTCGGCTTTTAAAAAAAAGTTTCGACAAAAGTTTGCTTACTCTAGCAAAAAGCTGAAAGGTTAATCTTTATGGGGCTGCTAATACGAACCCAAACAATAGCTCAGGAACCGGAGGTTTTCATGGTTGCGTAAAGAATAAACCGCAGTTTACATTGCAAGCCTCAAGTCTCGACATAATCCTTTAATGCTTAATTGATGTGATAAGTTCCGCTATGCCTTTACGAAGTATCCACCCAAAGAGGTTTGAAATTACATGCGAATAACCGGAGGCACCGGTGGCTCGGATCCAAGTGGGTCCATACATACATATACATAACCCTCTCAATTTTGTGTTTCGTTTCATTTCCAGTACCCTGTTGACTTCTGCTGCAAATTAATTTTGATAAATTATGTCTCGAGGATGAACGAATACTTTTTCACTTTAACCAATGTGCGGAGTACTTTTAATTTAATAATGATGAAGTGTGAAATGATTGTATGTAGGAGATGTCTGACAGGCAAATGTTGTTTATAGTAACTGCATCGGTGATATATATAAATTATTCGCGGTATTGCACTTACAACTATGGCTCACGGGAGGCAAGATATATGAATGAATATGAATAGAGTCAGATATACTACATTAATTAGATACAAAGTTTCCTATCAACCTTCCCATTCAGCTAGACTACCCTTCAGTCGAACTGAGCCTAGTGGAGGGATTCAATTTGGTCGCACCAGAGAGTCCCAACTCTCATTCTATGATAACAATAAGCCTTTGATTAGAGCAGTATGCCTTGAATTTAACTAAATAGACCTGGTAAAATAAACTTATAATACGTCTTGTCTTGTCTTTCAATTTTTCCAGTTTTGAGGTTAAACATAACGGCATTTGAGACCATGTTTATGTCTGCAACGAACAAACACTAAACCTACGCAAAGTATCAATTTCTTTCTTTATTTGGTTTCTGCGCCCCATTTGACATCGGGTTAGAATAACATGCAGCCGTCAGGTCGATTGTCTCTTCGTTTATTTGTCAGAATTTATGTTCGCTGTGAGCCGCCTAAAGGAATAAACTCGTCCTAGTAGGAGATTAACCAACTCAAATATTTAGAATATTAAGAGTTCTTTTTCTGGTGCTGTCTTTTGCTGCATGTTGGACTGAATATATAATTAGCACTGGAGTGATTTTCACTTCCACCAATCTCTTCATAGATACTATTTTTACTGTTTTTCCAATATGGAAACTTATTCTAGTTATAGCTGTATATTATTCACTTCCCTCAACTCTTTCAACTTGGTTGAATTTTACACTAGATGAGGAATTAATCTGTTAATTCTGTACAATAAATTTCACAAAAATTCTAAAGAACGGATGCTATATGGACCATGATGCATCAAGTACCCTCAAACGCATTTAGAGTCTTCCGGTATGCGAGGGGTCTTCAAGGGATGCTGAGTACTAAATGGTTTATGCACGTATGAACACGGAGTAGAAAAGTTACGCGGTATGATAATCGAACACTTGTGTCCGACAAATTCTTTTCTTTGCAAACATACAATGGCTAAAATAAACGCTCCACCATATGGATATACATTTTGTATGGTGGTTAGAGAAGTCATACAGACTCTGAACCATGAATAACGTTATTTTTTGAAAATATTACTGTGGACCTTACGGTAACTGCAGTCCAGAAGTCTTCAAAGTCCTCACCCCATCCTGTTTTCTAATTAATCTGACTGACAGTAAATGCAACAAATTCGGTCATAACTACAAATAAGTCGATCTGAATTGAAACGGTGATAGTAATATCTACAGTAACTATTCCCCACTTTAAACTTCTTTAAACAAAATTCTAGCGCTCTCCCAGGTCTCCGGTCAAACATTTTTCTTGTCCTGAATGAAATGACCCAATTGAACATTTGACTCTGATCCAGATGGTAACTCTTCAGTCTTGACCTTAACGAATGGACCCAGGAAAAGGTGTATCACCCTACATAACGCTTTATGTTATAGTATGTATACGGTATCCTAAGTAGATGGTCATTTCACACGGGCATTAAGAGAGAACGTAATTAAATTCTCTATTTTCCGTTTGTGTACCTATGGGCCAAGGTTAGCATAACAAATATCAATGTCTTCGGCAAGTCGGAATAGGTTTCTTTCCCAATCGATTGTTAATTTCCCATGTAATGCGATATTGAAATGAAGGTTAAACTTGTCTAACACAAGTTAGTCAGTAACTCGATACTAATTGTGTCGCATATCTCCTTGGGTATAGTCGGTTTCCTATAGATGCTGAAGACAAAGTTTCTCTAAAAGTTGTTTCCCGAGATTCCATAATTCACAAAGTCAATCAACCCAATGGAGTCTTATTCTGTTGTGTAATTATATTATCGCAATATCTGCACTGTATAATAATGTAATAATTGAGACTTGAGAAACTCAACTTAACTATATTGCATATCTCCACTGGTATAGTCGGATCCTACTATCCCAAATAACCGCTTAGATCCCTGGTTATATTACGGTATGAAACTTTGGTACGATATTTTAATAACAATAGAGCTAAAAGAAGAATATACGAGTTAGACCATGCGTCCTCTTTTATTGGGACCTCGTTCATTTCTACATGTGCCTGTTAGTTTATCCAGACCCTATTTCTAGCTACTTTTCTTAGCTCTTATATTTGTATGCATAACGTAATTACTGAGAAACAATAGCACATGCATATGGGGTGACAGTTGAGAGGTCGGGTTCACGTCCGCTTGAATCCTATCTCTTTTGATACTCGTTCAAGTAACTTGACTCTCAATGACTGTTTACCCAAAGCGATTTGGTTTTGAGATATGTGACTCCTGAGAATTGATACAGGATCTGCATTAGAAAATATATCTTTTCCCAGCCAAGAATTTTTCAGAATAGTTTTCAACACACGCACATTTCATAGCTGTCCGTATGTGTAGTTATGATGGCTAAACAGTGTTCACTTCTGTAGTGCAGGTGCTGGAAAGGAAGTCGACATGTACATAGCACAGATGTCAATAGCAAATGTCATTGTAAGGTTAGAAACCAATATGGTTCAGTGCGGTATTTCTTAGCTACCAAAACACTTGTGTTTCAAATGTTTGTTCGTGTTTGGCAACACATTGCAGACATATTCCCGAATACGTCACAGTTTATTTTCCCTGTTCCCATGTCGCCCCGAATGGTAGCTCGTCCGACTTTTTGCGGAAACCTAACGTTGAAGCTTTTTATGACAGTCAGTGTCAGTCTTAGGATATTTCGGGCTGTGTGCAAAGTATACTTTAGCGATTTCCCTCAGTAAATTACTCACACCGCACGTTTGAGTCGTCTTATTTGGACACTTTTATCCCTAATCAATTGAGAACATTTGAAAGTGGATATTTGGATATCTATTTTAGTTGTTTCTTATGCCGCAAGGTATAATATGCCAAAAAAATACCTTAAACCAGTAAAACTAATTCCCGAGAATTACTATGTTATGATAAGTGAACTCTAGCGACATCTAGCGTTTAACTTACCTAAGAAAACAGAGATTGAGTGTTTTCCGTTGAATGTCGCTACATATCAAATTCCTTTTTGTTTCATACTTTGCTATCACGGTACAATGCAGTGTATGTGGTCTGCGATCTTGCGATAGAAACCATGTATAAACAGCGTTTATCTGCAGTAAATAATCAATCGCACCGTATTTCTCACATTAATTATATCGTTTCTTAACGATAATAAATGACAGGTCGATGTATGGTGTTTTTCTCTTCTTTGCAACAAATGAATTGGCGTATATTACTTATCCGACTTGGAGTTATCACCTGTTACTGATAATTCGCTAGTCGCGACGCTTCTTGAGACACCATAACGAGAGGCTCGCTGGCCCTCGAAAACTATTTCTAAGAAATCCTGTTATAATCCCGGATTAGGGTAAGACATGGTTTAATTTTACATCGTAAGCATTTGACAGCTTACTTTCACTTGCCTTTTGTTTGCGCTCTTCCAAACTAGGACAAACGTCGCTTTGTGAAAAGTGTCGAACGTCGCATGCTCTGCGGTAGCTTTTAACTTATTTAGCGGGTGTCATTTGTTCAAATATATTAGTGCTATATTACAATAGACAGTCAACTGAGAAACCATGGGTGGCTTGACACCCTATCTCGAGTTTCGGGAGATGTCTAGGGAAACGACGTGTTAGATAATCACAGCTCTGCTCTGCGTGAACCGGTTTTCGGAGTCTCTTCACAAGTCCATTTTTGATTTGGCAAATCTGATGGAATGCTGATTTTGCTACCATTCTATATAGTTTTATCATTTCTAAACCGTAAGCATTCTATTAGATGTTGTAAGGTCAAAAGTATAATATATATTTGATATATATCCCCAGTCTAAAATATTACCTGACTTTCCCAGCGTTTTCCAGCCTGGATAATGCAGTTGTTAGCTCGCCGTGTCTTCCTGATCATGCTCGTGCTCAGCTTAATTCAATGACAGCTGAAGCTTACACTCCCTAAAGTAACCTTATTAGAGAAATTACCACGAATATCGTAGGTAATATGAGTCCAACACTTCACCAACAATTAATTTCATTAATTTAAGATCTTCACAGTTTGAAATTTATCCAGAACTTTTGGTAAAACTTGAAAAACGATTTATATGACACGATACGAACATAGTCCTTCCCTTTAACCGTATTTTTAGCTTTTTATAATTCATTTATCTGAGAAATGATTGTACTCCAATGTTTCATTTCAAATTTGGCTTTCTATGTGCTTTACGTATGAGAATGTATTAGATTAGAATATTTCTCATTACCACCTTCATGTTCAAACAACAGTATTGTTCTGTGTTGTGGATAATACTGTATGTTCTTTGTCGGAAAAATTGTTTTCATTTAATATTCAATAACTAATGTCTCGCAGCTGTTTATAGTGAATGGCCAGGTTCGAAAATATCATGAAAAACACATCGGAAAAATGAATATCGTATACCGAATATCGTACCCCGTTGGTTTCCTCCTCTCTGGGCGTGGGAGGAGTGACCGCTCCCTTATCATTTGTGTTTCTTTATTATTCGCGCCTCCTCTTTGTTTCTTTATCAAGAGTGGTGATAGCAATTTCGCACTTACTCGTTATAGTAAACGATAAAGAGACGTGAGCAAAAAAGAAAAAGGCAAACTATGATGAAATAAAAGAAACTCCCAGCCTATCGACACTAAGCAAAATCCAGCTCCAGTCATAAAGACCTCAGTTGAGTTGGTTAGCTAGTACGAGAGTCTTAACAGGCAATGCTATAGCAATTCTGTTATAGTTGGGCAGTTCTACTTGGAATTTTGTATCACTGTTATATTTATGCTTTTAGAAGCTTGCCTTAGCACTGTATATACGTACAAGGCTAATGTACTTTCTTGAATCATAAGGAATTATAGTTTACTACAACAGTCAAGGTTTGACTTTTGCGGTATCATGGTTAGTTCCGCTAAGCGATGTAAGCTATAGACCGTATAAGATCTATTTGTTGTGTATTAGATGTTGTCTTAGTTGGGAGACAGTATTGATTGTGAGGCTGAGAATCAGACTGTTCAAAGTAGTGGTTCAAGGCACTGTGTATACTACTATACAGGATAGACTATCCCGATCAGACAACTTACACTGTCTGTAATTTAACTACATAATAAAGCCAATTACACGAAACTGATCAGATCTAATTGAATTCTGTTAATATAGCTTCAATTTGCGGTGGAGTTCCGCTCTTATTTCAGTTTACTATTGCTGTGTGAAGTAGTATCAGCCAAATACTAAACGAAAGGAAGAAAGGTCGTTGTCGTAAGAGTGTTTGATTGGTATTGAAACGAGTTTGCCCTCATTCCCACCATGCGGCAATTAAAGATGTCAAGGAACTGGCTTGTACTGGCAATATGCTTTCTAGAATTTCTAGCCCCCGCTTTAGTGAAAGCTATGAACGAATGTTACAATCCGAAAACGAATGATCCTCAAGTATGCCTACCACCTTTCGTCAACGCTGCGTTTGGAAAACCCGTAGTTGCGACCAATACATGTGGGCAGTCCAAGCCCGAGCAGTATTGTCTGCAAACGGGAGTAACTGGCGTTACGAAATCCTGTCATGAATGTTATTCAAAGAACAGATCCATGCATCACGACCCTGATTTTCTGACCGACATTAGCGACGAACGGAAACCAACGTGGTGGCAATCTCAAACCATGCTTGCTGACGTTCAACATCCGTCAATGGTCAACCTGACTCTCGACCTCGGTAAGATTTTGTTTTCTACTATTTTAATCTTTGATAAAAGTAGTTTTCGCATTCATAATTGAGAAAAATTGCTTTCGTTGTTTTAGCGTAATGTTATAATTCAGTGACGCAATATTAGAAAACGGTTAATTATTTTGTTAGGTTTTCTGTAGCTATTTTAGTGTTCATTCATTGCTGAAATCAGTATAACCACACAATTATCGGACTAAGCTATTGGGGCCTGATGTGTATTCATTGGTTCAGATTTGAGCGTTTCTGTTTGTAATTATACATTGACTGTATGAATCAGTTATTCAAGCAATCCCTAATTCCTCAATTCTGTGTCAGTATTTGTATTAACCTTTACTCTTGTTTATTTTTCGCACTGTCGAAATGAAATGACCTCGGTAACATCCGTGCGCTATTCCTAACAGCTAACTATTAGCGGTCATGTGCAAACGTTAAGGTATTTCTAAGGATTTAATTAAATTATTAAATTAACCCAAGAAATTCAGTCAGTTGCAAAAAGCACAAACACCGGGTCGTTGATGTGTTAATCCTGATTCCAAGCAAAACCGCATCTTATCTGCCACCGGTGACCGGTTTTAGAAGGTTGTGTGTGTTTGAACGTGTACGAACGATTGACAGCAATGATGTTACATACATTATATACTTGATTATGAGGGGAGGTCACATACAACATTTAAGTAAATAAGTCTGTCGAGTTGTACTTCCAGATAAGGAAAAACCTCGACTCGACTTATATATACTGTGGCTTTTCATGCTTTCCCCATTGGGTTTAAGGAGTTAACTTTTTATAAATAGGATTGATGAATGGGAAAATTGCTGCGCCCCATTGCTTGCTTGGATTTTCGTAGTTCACGAAATAAGGCTGCCGCACGTACTTGTCGATATTTAATTGCGACTCTCAAAAAAGATCTGTTGCGCGAACAGCCAGGCCAGGTGAAGAAAAATTACGAAGTACTATACGCAAAGGAAACCATTCACCGCGATTGTTTCCCTCAAAAAAGTCACGAAACCCGAATTTGCTGACAATGATTGTCGTATGAGGTCGGCTAAATTTTCGTATTGTCGCTCATTAATCGGGAATTCTTTATGATTTGAGATGGTTATTTATATATAGCGATGTATTAGTATGCATCTATAATCTACATAGTTTTGCGAAGAGGTCCAGCAAGCCTGGGATAGGTTAATTCCCGGTTTTATGTATAATTATCCCGGATAACGCATTCATTTTAAGAACATTCAAACAGTGTTAATCGAGACATCATTGTTTGCATTCGTTTTCTTTTTCTGGCGGCATAAATAACTAATTTGTAAGGTCAGCGTATATATGGCCCAACTAAATGTCATTTTCCGACGCGCCTTAACAAATTGTGAGGTATAAGAAGGGGCGGGTCCTCCCAATAATCCTGAACAATTGTAAAATTACCATATGAAATTACTGTACGATGAAAATATCTTTAATTCAGTACAATATAGTATCACTAAAGGGCTGTATCGACACTGTCGATTATTGCTTGCTATAGTAGGTAGCCGGGTATAACAGGATATTTCAAAGGAAGCAAGTTTCCCTGGCAAATTACAGTAATTATCTTCGAAACAAATCTTCTAATTTCAACCTCAGTATCCTGTGTTTTGAACGCTAAGATTGTCGGTATCACCGGTGGTAGGCGTCTGGTACGAACGGATGTTATGATGAAGGCACAATACTATATTCGAGCTGTATTCTTTTTATTCCAACGCTTTCTATAGTAATTGAGACGACAATTATTGACTGTAGTTCCGTAATACGATTTGCAATTGGGAGAAATATCTTGATTGTTAAAAACTGTCTGGTTCGAGGCTTGAAGTGAATAGAATAAATTGACTCTCGTGAGCTTAAAAACTTACTCCTAAAACTGCTGGCTTGCATTAGATTATGGGATATTAGCATACTATTTCTGGGATTATTACAGATCATTACACTCGATTTTACGAGTTATAGAAATGTAAATCGACAATGTTTGGAGTAAAATCTATTCCTAAGTTGAAGAACCGCTTTGAAATGATAATACATCACTCTTATACATATTATAGCGTTTCACGGAGAAGTTTCATTAAGAAGTTAATTTTGTATTCGACGAAAGAACGATTAAATAAGCTCTCTCGTTATTTCTCACAATTGTCAACCGCACCAAAGATTACGTACGTATATTGTGATTGCGATATAATCTCTTGATCAAACCGACGCAAGGATCAATATGAGCGATGTATCATATGTAAATGCTTATTTATGCAGGACGACATATTTGCCCTGCAGTGTATGTCCGGAATTTATCCGTTTAAAGCACTTTTTGTCTTCCTTTCTGTAAGAACATTGTTTTAAGCGACTCTAGTTACCGCACCTTAACCTTTTCACCGTAAGTGACGTTCCAGCTCTCCCGGTCAGATGAAGTTTGTTGGGCCTGTAGTGTGAATGCTACATAGAATTCTATAAGAATTGAATAATTCCGTAAATTCTCCCGGAGCAATGTTTCAAGCGACCTTGGTTACCGCACCTGACTGCACCGTGTTGGTACTCCCACCCCGGTGAGGGGGGTTTGTATAGTAGATGCTATATAGGGTTCTCAAAAAAATGGAAGAATTTGTAAATTCCTGAAATACTTCCTATATGATATTTCACACGGTACTAGATGCTTAAACTTTTGGGGGTATATTTAATTTATTGAGTTCTATTCGTGATAGGTGCATAGCGAGATGCGTATTGTGTATATTCCAACTGATGTTACCGATTATTGACAATATTAAGTGTCATTTTCCAATAATTATTAATATTTGTAAAACATCTCACGGAAAACATCTCACCTGTAGTTACTACTTGAAAAGCTTAGTAACCTGTCCAAGAATTTTAGCGACTTTGATGTTTCAGACGTGTAATTAATTATGAAACAGATGTCTTATAATTCTCTATTTAGTGTCTCGAAAAACAGAGATTAAAACGACTTTGATTGCTGCCTTGCGCAATGAATAATTATATCCCAATTTATCCCAAGTACTATAGGTTTCCTGAGCAGTATTAATAATGGCGCCCATTGTGTTTTAATTCTGGTTAATCTCATCATTCCATATTACAAGTTGGAAATATTCTTTCCAGGAAATATTTAAACACATTTCTGGCTACTGTGTTTTGTGTTCGTCAATTATTATTTACACCCCATGCATAATTTGATAACTCGCTCGTATGTAGAAAAAATTTTTCCCTCGTTAACTCGCATTGTATGAATGACAAGCCGCACCGCACTGTTATTCTTTCTCAGGTAACGTTCAACACATAACGCCTTTTGTATTCGATAAAATTGCTTTTGTTCCAAATTTTCAACGCGCGATTTAACTGGCCGACCGCCTTAAGGTATAAAAGCAACTCGGAATCGGAAATCAGAATTCGCATTACAAACTAACCCATCTTTGCCCGTTCGTATTTCCGGACTTTCTAAGGCCATTGTACATTTTGACACGATGCATCTGACTTTGTAATTAAGTTATGATTATGTTGCCCCCATTTAAAAAAAAAAATTCTGGTCGGGACACTTTCTGCGGCACGGACTGGGGGAAAAGTAAGATATAGTATCTGCTTATGTAACAGTTAGTCACGGTTAATTCTATTTTTAAAGATGGAAACGAAAGTTCCGAAATACATACGTACCTGCGTTGCGTGATTTTGATACGTACATACCGCTGACCAAGAACGGGTTAACGTATTAAGGTAGAATTTGTTCGTAATGTATGTTTAAATACAAAGGTCTATTTCCGTTGTCCTCACGTTAAGGCATCGTCCATCGTCCTAAAACCAAGCCGTTAGCATACTGCTATCTCCGTCTGCTTGTTTTGTAAACTTACTCCGCGTTCTCATTCACCTGATGTTAACTGGTACGCTGTAACGATATCAATTATCCTTTCTCCCAATTCCGTTTCAGTGAAAGTTTGGTTGCTGCAAGGTTCACTAGTTCTAGATACTCTATCGTTCATAGTTTGAATAATATTTTTTAATATTGGGTGAGTCGACTTCTTTACTACCAACAAGCAAATTCATTGTATTGCTTTGTCTGTGGCTAAAGGTTAAAGTTCGCCTACGTCATTCCACTCGTACGTATTGAGGAAGTTTTCTAGTTGAATTGTCGTTCGGTTATAATAGGCTTCTTTTTAATCAGGAAATAATACTAAAACAAAATTGTTGCCTATAAATAGGATTTATTTCCTTGCTGTAATGGGAAATAGCGTTTTCATACTTGCCGGCATCGAGAAATACAATAGGTCTCGGCCGTACACGTCGATTTTAACTATTGCATAATGTTAGTGTGCCTCTTGAAGTAGTATGCATTCCCGCTGTTTCCCACTATTTAACTACATAAGTCCATATATCTTGAAATTTTCCTGTAGGGAATTTCGAAATACGGTTCTATAAATTCGAATGCAACGGGCCCCACTCAACGTCGTGCATATGTTTTTATAAAGTACGACTTAAAAACCGACGTAAACGAAATAATTTTTTTTATTCTCCGTAATTTTAATTTTTTCATCATGAACGCAATGACTTTAGTTTTCGATATCGCCAAATATGCGATTAGATTTGGTTTGAAACATTTTATTTTTCCAAGTTTCGTTTTGATCGGAATTAAACGGAGTAGAACCAGGGTGTCGCTAACAGAAACGTTCTCAATTTGTAGGGGGATTACTTCAAAGCAACCGTCGCCGGTCCGCTTTTATCTCCGAACTAACATTAGCCAGGAAGGGCGAAATCGCTTATAATTCATACCTATTTCCCGTCTCGATTCGATTCAAAACCTTGCTCTTGCCCATTAAACTGATACTCGAATATATTACCTCTATTTTTGTAGCGCTGAATAGTCAAGGTTGACAAGTTTCAGCTAAGTAAGAAAATAGCACTTTGGCAAACCAAGTTTTGTATTGAAGATCCGATACGAATTCATGACGCGACAAAAAACGGTTAATATTGGATATTTCGAATTGGGAATTGGTCTAGACTTATTTTTCCTTTGTGCTTTTGTATATACTTCCATGATAACTTCCTTCTGGATAGATGGTTACGGTCCACAGCGCGGTTATCCTAATTAATAATTTTTTTGTACTTCAATGGCGGAACCAAATGACCCGTTATATTACCAAAAATTCGTTTGATATCAGAAGGAGTACAGATTGTAAATCCTGATTTTCCATTAGGTAATCTCAGTAATTACTCTCCGCAATACAATTCCCTAATGAATGTAACAGTGTGATTGAGGAAATGTGGTAGTTTCATAGCAGACAACTAAATAATGATCTATTGTATTGCTAAACACCCGATTGTTTTATCGTCTTTTATAATAACCGCCGTGTTATGATCAAATTCTTCAAACCACATGGGACGGGAGGTTCCTGATAAAATAATTCGACGCCTTAACTATTATTCAACAACGCCTTTTCACACATGTATATCATGAGAAATGGATATTCGTATCTGTGGTAGGAAATGAAATTGCATATGAAAATTCTTTTGGCGTCGAAATAAAAAAATCTTGTGTGTGAGTTCGACCGCTAACCTGCACTATGCATTCTTCTTTGCCGCTAAATATTTTCCTGTGGGTTCATTTCATCGTTAAACTATCACTGTACCGTGCAACAGATTGTCGTCTGATAAATTTACATAGTAACAAGTCCAAATAGTCCCAACGTTTGAAATTCGTGGAATTTATTGTTTTGTATTGCGATATAGTATTTGGCGACGTTTATCACTAGTACCGAAATGATAATCTGGCTCTCGTTCAGCTGTGTAGTCCACTTTAACAGCTGGTGGACGTTCCCTAAATGTAGTTTTAAATTGGTCATCGTTTGTTCACTCGATCCACCACCATGTTTCCTTCGGTGCAAGACACAGGATAGTATATGGTGCCTTTGCAGGCAGACAGACATTTATCCTACGCTCCTTATTCCCGCGAGAATTCGCCTAGCAAGTCGAAATTCGACTTTGGTTAGTTAGACTTTTAAAGCGATAAAGTTTAGGTCAAGGAATCTTCGTCTCACATACCATGAATACCGCACGCACTATATACCTGGCCACAAAGCGTCGAATTTTGCTAACAAATATTAACCCCCTTACCACAGTCTCCTTTTCTGAACGCTTGCGCGTCGTACTATTGACACCTAACATACAATCGCTTCCTGGCAACATATACTATTTGTTGTCCTATTGTTTGTTATTTTATGATGTATGATAGCGTGTTGAGTGTTGCAATAACTGAGGATCTAACTTGTCTATATATATGAAGACGTGTATTTGCAGCATATATTTGTATATGCATGGGCCAAGTTTGCGTAAGATATATCGGGATAATACTGAGACATGGTTACTCGGCCTTAAGAAGTCCACTCTGCCGCTAGCCGATTAAACGGATTGCAGCTAACGGTGTAGCCGTACTCCAGACAACTCATTTCCTGTTACACGTAAAGTCGACGCGTTTTCTGTCTGAAAAGAGACAAGAGGTCCCAAAGACTTTATTACCGTTTGCTCAAGAGTGTTGTCCCACTCTTCTCACTATTTATCTAGAACGTTTCACTCGCGAGCGAACGTAACCTCTTCTTTTGCTGCGTGGACCTAACATTCCAAAGCATAAGTTTTTGTTTATACTGGAGCCTTGTTGTACTTTAAAAATATAAATTTTACTCCGTTGTGGTTTTGGGTGAATTCCTATTAATGCTTCACCGTCCATCAACTTTCCTTCGAAGATAAAAGCGGCAGCCGTCTCCAAAATCAATATCATGCTAGAAAAAAAAGAACGCTGGGTTCCATTCGCCATTGTTTTACCTTCCCACGCTTGATTTCATTCGCGATTCAATAAAAATACTTGGTGGGGGTCTAGACCCACTCTCACCCTCATAACCAATTCATTATCATTATGATACCTCACGTATTTGATAAATTGTCTGTATATCTAACAGCATTGTCGATCTCAATATTCTCATATTCACTGCTTGTCTGCAAACTAATTTTTACTCCCTAATGTAAGTTACGAGACTATATATATACAGTATATATATATATGTATATATGGACACATGAAATCATGCTACTATAATGACGCGTAACCTTGAAAATGGCAATTGCCCAGGAAATGTAATTCCGTCATATATTCCTGTTGTAAAAGTCGATACTCTCACTTTCCTTCTCACTCCATTTCCCCTTTGCTCTTTCTCATCGTTTATTTTTGCGTAGGATTTTCACCCGCGAACAGCTATCGAATATACGACCTGTCCTATCTAAACAAAATCTTGGCTATGCAAATGTTTAAGGTTGTATATGATTGTCGTAGTTAATGTGAATACCAAACCGCAGAGCTCATTCTTTGTTCTTTAAAAGTCGGAGGTAAATATTGGAACTAAGCCTTCGTTAAATCCTGGAATTACCTGCGTGCGTGATAAAAATTTCTTTTGAGAAGGTCTTTGCGCCTTTAAACTAGATGTATTCGATTCTAGTACATATGGTAATGCTCTGCTCATTAATGTTTAGGCATCCAGGTATTGTGCTGTATTCGAAAATTGTTTCATGGTGTATTTATTTGGTTTTAATATTTTTCTAATAGTCTAATATCTTGTGCACCCCATATATGGATATCAAGTCTTTAGCACTTTGATTCTAATTGAAAATATTTGGACTTCCATTTTTCCCACGTAGGTAGGTAAATAGCAGACCTCATTGATAAGGTTTATACAAACTATGTCATCACTTTTGTCCCGGAAGTTTCGCAACATTGACCGTATGTTTTCCTTCCGCGACAGCAGGTGAAAAACCTCAACAACTGGCCCCACAAAGGAAATGGCTTTCCTGATATATCCCATGTTGAATGGGAAATATTTCTTTGGTGTTTCTTGTAATTCGAAACGATAGTTTAACAAAGAGGTCTGTTGTTTCTCACCGTGTTTTTGTATTACATTATTATTTCATTCGAATTTGACCTATAACCTCGATTCTAAATCGGCTTAGGTTTGGTGTGATTGCGACCTAGAATCAAAGAAACGTCACACAAGACAGTATTGTCTTAGTTTCTTCGTTTTACTGTACGAAATGTACAGCTCCTCCAATACCATCATTTTGTTTACTCTATACTGGGCCGCAACATTATATGATATTGAAAGCAACTCTGTGATGTGCGCGAATCGGAAATTGTAATTAAGCGATCAAGATCTGGCCCTTGACCTTGAGGGTAAAGTTGACAGCACGATTGAAGNATAGTGTCTTAATATAATGGTTAACGCTTTAATTCTATTTGTTACCAAGAACCATGAAGTCCTGTTTGATTCTGATACGTTTTTTTAACATCGAACGGGATATTCGTCTGACCTTTGTTGGTCTCTAGTGACCGCATGTAGGTTAACCTTAGCCTTTTCGATTTTCTGAAGAGACATACATATAGACATAGCACGTGTTGAGAGTGTACTCTGATACTTAACACAAGCATCTACATATCTTTAATTGATATTCGTGTTAGCTTTCTATTTTTGTAATGTGTTTTTTTTAATTGGTAAGAGCACGTGCGAATGGACTCTGCCTAACCAAATTGAAATTCCGCGATCAGTGGAATTAATTAGGCAATAAATAGTAAGTACTTTGCACAATGTTGTCAGTGTTTCTCTAACTGTAATAACGGCGGTAAAAGTACGGTAGCGCCGTCTTTTACAAACGGAGACATGGTATTACTTTTCAAGTGGCTTCGGGGATGATAGTCACGATATATGAGCCTCAGCTTAGATATTTTGTTAACTCATTTGTGATAATGTTTTGAATACCCAATGTGACTTCCTTTTTATTTTTCGCTTTAGGCAAGACATTCGACATTACGTACGTTCGATTGAAATTCTACACTTCGAGACCAGAGAGTTTTTCCATTTTCAAGAAGTCATGTCCTACATGCGAATGGGAACCATATCAATATTACTCTGGAACTTGTCATAGCACATACGGACTGGACAATAAAGTAAGTTCAAAATTCGGCCTCCAAACTATATAAATACAGTGAGTAGTGCACTCAATCGTACTGCAAATCTGTCCTTCTAAAGTTTCAGTAGTTATTGTTCCAGTTCAAGTAATTTCCTGTGTCTCTCTCATCTCCTTATCTCCCCTGATCCAGTTTTCCCACAGTAGCATTCTGATGTGTTTACCGAGTCAGCCTCGTTTAGTAGGGAGGACTAGTTTTTGTAAGTCATCAAGAGAAACGCCGGTGATAATCATTAATCTCGCGAAAACACGTGTAAGAAAATGTACTTGAGAATTGGGACAGATGTCTTGGATATAGTTTCCAAGCTTATTTGTCAGTCTAATGTCGAGACGTTCATCTGAAGGGAGGAAAATGTCATGTAAAATTAAGGCGGATTTTCTCGCTGTCGTTCCGTCTAGTCAGAGCGTTCTACATTTCGCGATCTAATTCAAATGAAGTTATTTTACTTTTCCTATTCAACCCACATATCAGAGACTTTTCAAAGGAAGCAGTAGTCTCGTCGCTGTAAACACGTCACTGACACTACACCAGTCACTGGCAGTGTTTGCAAATGTATTTTTATATAGTCCTTACACAGATGGAAAAAATTCTTCCCTTCTCGAAGTTGTGTATGTATGTTGTAGTAAACGATATGTGGAAAACTCTGTTGTTGGCAAAGAATTGACAGCTCTGCTCGCTTCGCTTGCTCCCCCTGAAGAAACCTGATCCTTGCGGTTAAATATACAGCGTTTTTCTAAATATAACTCTTCTTGGGTTCCGCCAAAAATAGTCGATCAAAAAAGTATTAAAACTACTACTAAATAGTGGAGGTGTTTGATATGCGTTTTCTGTTGTTCGAACGAAGTAAGTTTCGAATAAATTAGTTTTTTCGTTGTTAGATTATTTAATCTTACAGCTTTTCTGTCAAACAAATTTTGCACTGTATGGGTGTATCCATTCACCATCATGTTTTATGTGCTGTTATCAATTGCAGTTTATTATTGCCCCTTTTTGATTCCAGGGCGTCATTACAACTGAAGACGAGAAAAAGGCATTGTGTACGGAAGATTACAGTGATATCTCACCCCTGACTGGCGGCAATGTTGCATTCAGTACCCTTGAAGGACGACCCAGTGCTTATAATTTTGACAGGAGTAAAGTGTTACAGGTTAGCCACATTTTTAAAATTCTTTTGCTACTTGATAACGATCGCAATGTAAATAAACCGAAATGTAATATAAACAAGAAAATATATGACCAGTACAGTTAGTTGTCCAGGGATAGATTGGGGAAAGAGAATGTATTGTGCTTGCTTCATGGTCCGTTGCACGGCATATAAGCAAGCAGCGTTAAAACTGAAAACTAACAGTTGTAATTGAACTAACGTAGAAAAATGTTAAATATTTCTCTGTCAACGGTATTCCAGTTGCGGTTGTGGTAGTTATGGGCTGCAATATGTCATTGGCCTTCAGGCCACCCAAGTAGGTCAAGAAAATACAACCAAAGAGAGAGAGGCAAACTCCTCTCAATTGATAGGTACGAGGTTAAGCCCATCAGATTACAAGTACTGTATATTTCTGGAACAGTTGAACAGTAGATCAAAGA
This sequence comes from Halocynthia roretzi, assembly GCA_013436055.1. Classification (NCBI taxonomy): domain Eukaryota; kingdom Metazoa; phylum Chordata; class Ascidiacea; order Stolidobranchia; family Pyuridae; genus Halocynthia; species Halocynthia roretzi. Next base: position 29,163 of record QRAM01000006.1, on the reverse strand, counting down.
TAATAAACTTCAAATAAACCTATAGTCCGAGTAGTCCGCTAACCACTATAAGAGATGATACCGGGCATGTTTTATTTACTTTTACTGGCTCTTCTGTACTGAGTATGGCAGAGAAATAGCAACTTAATAGCTGTGACTAGACCATTGTGGTTTTATGGAAACTTGAATTTGAATAATAATAAAAACAATGAGATACAATAGAAAAAGTGAAAAATGACTGAAATTATTTGTGACAGTGTTCCATTATAACTTCAACACAACCTCGAGACTTTTTTAACTGATGGGATCTAGTGTAATTTTTCCCTGATGGAAATAAGGGTGGAATGCTTTGCACTTGCATTGTGGTCATTGATCGTGCAAATGTTGTTTGAACAATTTGACAACAATTTAAACAATAAGTTAATAGAACTAACAGTCTAGGAAGTTGTTCTATACTATTTGTGTTCTATTTTTTATTATGTTCCTGCTCCACTTTTTTAAATAAACAACTAATTTCCTACATCATATGGATGTTATTCTAGGTTATGAGTTTCCTATGGGATTTACTCTTACTTTAAATTCTATATTAAAAATTATAACAGTCTTCAATAGCCTGTTTCAATTCTCCACATTATATATTCTTTTGTATATTCATTGGCCCATAAATGTCTTAAGGTATTTATGAGCATTGTGCTCTTTCTTGCTGTTCTTAAACATTGCTGTATTTAGGGTATTGAAAATTTCTTCTATGGTTATATAGAGTTCTATGCTGTAAATGTAAGCCGAAAATCCCCAATAATTCAATTAACATAACGTTGTTTCACATCATTCATTTATTAGATAACCACAAAAGAAATTCTCCAACAGCATTAGATTGATAATCTCAATTTTTTTTTGTTTGTACTCAGGACTGGGTCTCAGCTGTTGCAATTCGAATTTCACTCAATCGCATAAACACTTTCGGGGACGAAGTGTTCAGTGATAAAAAAGTACTCAGATCCTACTATTATGCCATATCGGATTTCGCAGTCGGAGGGAGGTGAGTGATAATTCTTAAAACCAATTCGATTGACCATTCTTCTTTTGTGGCTTGTGTTACATTCCCTGGTTATTTGTGTAGCCTCACCCGGACTGTAATGACTTCTTTTCCATTGATCTGAGGGACTTAGATGATCATCTGTTGTGATCTCTATTTCAATTGCTCCTCCTACTTTGAATAGATAGAAAAATAAACGAACAAATGTGCCTGCGTTTATACGCTCACAGATGCAGGCATGCTTCTTGTTGGCGACGTTTCCCTTCAGTTTATTATCAGAATTCCTATTCAGTGATTGACGTATATGTACAAGTAGAGTGTTTTGATCTTCACGCTTTACCCTGCCCTTGACAAATGTTCATTTTGATTAATTACCACATGCTAAAAACAGTAGCAAAAATGCTCCCTGGTTTTTGGGAAATGATGTAAAGCTGTTCTGAATTAAAACAGAAATTTTCAATGCTCTGAGGAAAATAACACACCTTTAGTTATAATCCTGTCCATGTCACCAAATACGATACAGAATAACCCTTGATACTTGACCCTGCGACCTCTTGGCCTTCTGTCATATAATCCTTACCTGTGCTTGCTAATGATACCCCTTCAGTTATAATCCTGCATTGCATATGTGCTGGTGATATTGCATTATAAACTCAGAGCTAAGATAGGTATAATAACTTGGTAAGTTATGGTAAATTGATACAAATAGTATGTCTCCATGCTTGAGTGGTTTCAATCCATTAATTCTATTTAATTTGATGTTTCAGTTTAGTGCTTGAGTAGCCATAGACTGCAATTATCATACTAAACTCTTGACGTGATCTATTTTTTTCTTTCGAGTAGATGAGTAATTGTTTGTTTCAAATTGTTGTTTCTTCATTTTCTCTACGATCGGTAGTTACTCAGTACTCATTGCTATGTTTCAGTAAATATTTAAACATGTATTTCACAGGTGTAAATGCAATGGACATGCATCTGAATGCTACGTGAGTGCCACTGGAAAATTAGCTTGCGTTTGTCAGCACAACACGAAAGGAGACGATTGCGAACAATGCGCCGATCTCTACAACGATGTACCTTGGCAGAGAGGAGGTGATGGAAGTGCGCATGAGTGCCAAAGTAAGTGCTCTACTATGATCTAGTCCTAATTGAAGTAATGTAAAACCTAACACAATGAAAATACAGAAGCGTGTCCATGTGAGAAACCATGATAACTAGAAATCCAATGAGTAACTTTTTTAGAAGATTTGTTTCCGGAGCTCATAGATACTTTTTCAACTAGAAAATTTTGACTACTGTAACTTAAGTCGTCCATATGTATAATATCTGATTTCATACTCATTGCTGCAAGAATTGTGAAGAGCTTCATTCCCATACTTGTCCTATAAGTTTAATAAATATTCAAATTATATTATAGAAATGCCCACTTGGTAACAGGTAATTAGTCGTAAAATATAGAAATTAATAGCTGTAACAGTTAGTAGCTGTGTGTTAATCTGTCATGCTTGTCCCTAGTGTGCGACTGCAATGGGTTAGCGGAAAAGTGCGTGTTTGATCCGGAGCTCTACCGCATAACCGGAGGGCACGGTGGAAGATGCATCGGGTGCCGTGACAACACTGCTGGTGACCACTGTGAATACTGTCTTCCAAATCACTACAAAGACCCGAGATCGAACAGATGTATTGCTTGTGGATGCAGCGTCACTGGTAATGCTTTTATATATATAACCTTATGTCGAACAGAGGCATGTATTATATTTCCATTCATTACTGACAAAGGTAAATGTCAACCTTTGCTCCCTGGAGGCATGTCTACGTATCTAAAACCAATGACATATAATCTGTATGATATTTAAAATTAATACCTTCATAGGAAAGTTGGCATTTAAAGGACATGTGTGTATATAGATGTAAATATATTCTGCGACTGTATGCTTTAAACCAGTTGCTGCTCTGTTATAATTGTAGTTTAACCCTCAGTGTTGCATCTAAAGTTTAAAGATTACACCACAATGTGAAGGATTACGTAATCCTTCGGTGCCAACAACACTTACGTTTCAACACCGCGAATGTAAAGTAATTAGCGCCAGCTTCAATGGGCTGTTGCGCTAATCATTTTACATAATCAAATTATGACGTTATTAGTAAAAGGTTCAAGAGGTTGCAACTAGGACTAAAGATAATTATTTCAACTTTTATTATTTTTGCAGGGTCTGTAAGCCAGCAGTGTGACAGCAACGGCAAGTGCACATGTAAAAGGGGTGTAGGTGGCGACAAATGTAGTCAGTGTTTGAGTGGATATTTTGGACTTTTTGAAGCCGGTTGCAGGTAGCCATCTATCCGACTTTTAGTTCCATTTTTCAGAATCAACCTGCTCTACCTACAAGATCCTAATGTCCATCATTTTTTCAGTCTCTGCCAATGTTCAGGCAATGGAACAAAAGCAAACACTATATGCGATCCCATCACTGGTGCTTGCGTATGCAAGCTCAATGTCGAAGGAGTACATTGCGACAGGTAAAGTTCAAAAATAAGAAATGACATATGACCTCAGTCATGGTTTAATGAATTTGCCAGCTCCGCTATTTGCCAGACTACAAGCAGGCCCTGTATGAAGTAGATAAAAAGTTTTGTTATGATAAGAAAGCCCCTCTAAAAATCACCCACTGATATTGTGCCATTTGTAAGAGCTCTTTTTTTGAGGACCACAACAACTAGGACTGCTTGGTTGTGTCATTTGATACATGTTGTTTTGAAGAAAATGCCAAAACAAAACAAATTTCAATCACAAAAAGTATTTTGCTGTTGATATAGTCTTTTTGGCACTGCTCCAGTTTGTTCTATATGCAGATATGTAAATAGCTGTACTAAATATCAAGTGTAGTTCACTGCTGGTACATTGTGCTGTATGAATTCTGTGAATACACCCTGATACCATACAAATATTATTGTACCTATTGGTCAGCATAGCCAGTTGAAATTTTTTATATATTATATAGTATATTCCACTGTTTAAGTAGCCATTTTAATACTTTTAAGTATTTCTTACGCTTGTGTTATTGCTAGATAAGCCAATATTGATCAAATGTATTATTGCTCCAATGGAATGCAATATTAATATATATAGAGATAAGTTATCTTTTGTAGAATGCTAGACATGCAAATATGTCAAATATGTATGGTATTGTTCTCCCTAAATGTATTTCTTTCATGCATTGGTTATAAAATGATGTTTAATGCATTTTCAGATGTAAACCGGGCACCATGAACCTTCAGTTCGAGAACCCATATGGCTGCACTGCATGCTTTTGTTATGGACATTCTTCGATATGTGGAGTTGCTGGAGGCTACACAGTTGCCAAGATTACAAGTGTTTTTGAAAGAGGTACGAATCACTGAAATATTTAGTTAGTTTTGCAATGCAAATAGCTGGTGTAGGACAATCACTACCCTTACTCAAATCCGAATGCCTTAAACAAATATATATCTATTTATATCTCAATACCGGCATATAACCTCTCCGTAATCAGAATCCTTGATTTTTGCGATGTGATTCAACAAATTTACAGCAAATTATTTAATTGTTCATAAAATGAAACTCCAGTTTCGTTCTTGATTTTCCCGGAAACAGTAACTTCCAGGCTCCATGCAGCTTCCTTTTTCATGTGAAATATATCGGGATCCAGTCCTTTTTGATTATGCTATTACTTCCTGTTTACTAACAGGTATTACGTTTTTAACCCAGAATGGCAACCTCATCAGAATTATCCCTAAAGAAGCCCAGCGAATATGTCATGTGTCGCAAGGGTTAATAGATTTGACGTAGTCAGTCTTTCGCATAGGAAACGAGTTCTACTTTGTGTGGCTTATAACTTCAATTCGAATTGGCACAGCACTAGACAGTGTGGCACTCGTGTGGCACAGTAATATAAACCTTAACCCATGTGATCCCATGAAGGAATACCCTAAAATTGTATATCAAGAGAAGGAACTTATTTGAAAAACAAGGGGTTGACTCGTTGAATTTTTGTAGCACACGCGGGTCTGCTTTAAATCCAAGTGTTGACACGCTACCGGTCATTCGATGTGATTTTTTTACAAAGATAAACTTAAAAGCGGTTTCTTATCGAGTGGACGACTGACCAACACTTTGTTGAATGGTCTCTTGAATAAAAAGTTATGACCCATATATATATATTGGTTTATGACGTCAATAATGTTTTCAACATTTCCAAGCCGTGATAGGCTGGGTCCTGAATGTGTATGTGTATAGTATTTCTATGTATCATGGATTATTATAATTCAGTGTAATGTTTCGACATTGCTACATCATGTCTTTATGATTGGATTATTTTATATTAAAATATTGTACCTGACTTTTAAAATCTTATTTTTTTGAATGAATTTTTAAGCATTATATATTTTAAGTTTTGTTCATACACAAATATTAAGCAATTTTTCAGTGATTTTACTACATAAATATTCAATCAGTAAATAGATATTTAAGTAACCAGCTTTTGTGTAATGTGAGACTTTCAAAAGTGTTCCACTCACAAATATTTTGCTTGCATAGCACCCAACTATGTTTGCTTGACCTATCCAATACCTGTTTGTTGTCCACCTTGTGTAAATTACACCAAAGACAAACAACATTTGTATGTCAGCTTTACACTGTTAACATGATCTAAAAGAGTTTGTCTTTTTCCTATTTATTTAAAAAAATACTACTATCAAACCTTTCTGCATGTTTTTGCATCGTGTTCCCTTATATCGTTTTTAAGGATTCTTTGTTTTTTTCTAGGTGATGACAGATGGACTTCCTCCCAGACTAGAGGAGGTTCTCGTTCTGATATTTCTTGGTCAAAGGGTAGAATAGCACTTTCAGGAAACCTTCTTTTTAATGCCCCAGGTAAATGTCATTTTTTATTGGTCTCTTTCAATCATGTTCATAGATTTGATGTCATTAGGGAAAGAAGTGAATCACTTTCGATAACATTTTATACGAATTTTTGCCTATGTTGTAAACATAAAATCTTCAAGTGGACCACAAGCATTGTTGATAACGGAACAATTGACTTTATATATTCAAACTATATATTTGTACCTATGCTCAAGCTTTTGTGAAGGATAGAGGCCTGGTTGTGTGTATGTTTTAAACTCAAATTGAAGTATAAATATATAACTATTCTTGATATACGTTCATTTTTTTTATTCCAGCCAAATTTTTGGGAGAGCAACGTTTCAGTTATAACCAGTATCTGGAATTTGTTCTGAGCACTGATGGAGGATCCCCATTCTTCTCCAGGATTGAGGGAAGTGGCTCATCTCCACTTCGTCATGCCAGAACATCTCCCTACGATCTTGTCATTGAAGGGGATCAATTTCGTGTTCATGCATCTTTGACTGACCAGGTATGTAATCACTTAACTCTGTCCGCCTGGCATTGCTCGCTCAGTGGAATACTTCATGAATCAGCATGGTCAATAATAGTTTATAATTCTCACCAAAAATATTTTTCATTTTTTTACAGAATAACCCACCTCCTTCCGGTGCTCCGCAGGTTTACAGATTCCGCTTGCATGAAGCGGCTGGATTTAAACCTGTCCTTTCAGCATTCCAATTCCAGAAAATGTTGAACGACATTAAAAGCATTCGTATTCGTGCAATAGATACAGGTCAGGTTCCTATTTATTTAATAGCCTGCCAGTGCTCTAAGTATCTCCCTAATGCTTTCAATTTTACTACTGTGCAGTGTCCTTGGCATTTCTAAGTGCTTATTGTGACACTCAGCCATCCAAATTCACTAATGTACTCAATGTTTTCTTTCTAGACACCTATCTTCACTCAGTTGTCATGGATACGGCAGAACTTGGTGGATCAGGGGAGCCGGCAAGATGGATCGAATACTGTGATGTGGAGGGATATATCGATGGCTTCGCAGAGAGTTGCTCCCCCGGATACACCCGCGAACCAGCAAACGGTGGTAAATACGCTCCATGCGTTCCCTGCGAATGTAGCAGCCATGGAAACGAATGTGATTCGGAAACGGGCGTATGCGTTTGCTTGGACAACACCGCCGGAGACCACTGCGAGATATGCAAAGTTGGTTATTATAAAACTCCAGGAGATGACCAGTGCATCCCTTGCCCTTGTCCAAACAACATTGCTTGCGCCGTCACGTCTGACGGTGTTGTGAAATGTCTGAGTTGTCCCCCGGGACATATTGGCAATCAGTGCGAGTTCTGCATGGATGGATGGTGAGTAATTCTCTAGTATTGACTTGTAATTTATTATATATCTGCACAGCATGAAGATTACAATAATATTTCATAAATCTCAATCAACTCAATATCACATAGAAATTGTTACTAGCTAATCGGTATTTGACAATAGACAGAAGTGTTCCTAAGGCCTCTATGTTTTGCTGAAGTCTAACTATGGTAATTGGCTAAACAGTTCAGAACTATTTCATGTCTATCTGTCTTATTGTTACTATGTGGGTCAAGGAATACCACTAATCCAATTTTCTGAGCTATGTGGTAAATACTGTAGTCGAACATCTTATTTGCTCATTACCCTCGCTCGTTACCCTACTACTGTTACTTATTATTCTTTCATCTATTTTTTTCACATAGGTTCGGTGATCCACGAGGTCTCGGTCAATGCCAAAGATGCACCTGCAATGGAAACATTGATATGAACGCTATCATGAATTGCGATCGCGTAACGGGTGAATGCCTCAAATGTATTCATAACACTACCGGCGTTCGATGCGAGAGATGTTTGGACGGATATTATGGACAATCGGTTACCGATAATCCAGCTGATCGATGCAGAGGTTTGATTGTACTTTGATTATTGGAGATTGCGATTGAGATTGACCCCTCATGTTTTTTGGGTCTGAAAAGCTTCCAAAATTTGTTTCAGTCGAAATCTTAATTTCATACTAGTTCATTCATCACTTAGATTTTGTCTTGTTATTAATTCAGCAATTGTTTTGCTTCAATAAGTTGTGATATATCGTACACCTAATTAAAATACTCGTACCATATAATCACACCCTGCTCTTATTCCATAGCAGAATGAAGTGACATATTATAATATATATATTCATTTCAGCTTGCGAATGCTTTTCCCTTGGAAGCTACAGTGCAGTACAGTGTGACACAGCAACTGGCCAGTGCAGTTGCTTGCCTTTTGTTAAAGGTAAGTTCAAGCAAATTATTTGCTTTCAGTTTTACTGGCTGATATGAAAAATGCATATAGGCTTCATAGATATTATAAGATATGCAGTTATAAAATAATAAATAATATTACTCGGTGCAAATGAGTTGCTCATTCAAGTGTAGAAAAAATCGGTATTATTTCCGTTTACTTGTGTTTGGAATCCTATGGATTCTGGATCCTATGAATCAACTTCTTACGTAAATGTAAACTGCTACGTGATTTGCACTCTGTCATCATTCCTTTGATATATTGATTTCGTATGAATCGCGACATTGTCATGCGATGTATTGATGTGCTTGAAGCTGATATTACGTCAGATGCATGTAATAATATTGCTGTCTGATAACTTCAGTATTACGTCTGCCCATTTCCTTGAATATTGCATGCGTTGGCAATTTACGGAATATCGACTACAGCGGCGTTTCCTTTTTCACAAAAAATAGCAGTGAGAATCGTCACTATGTATACATCACTAGTGCCTACATGCCTAGAGGATTATTATTCACCATCAAACAACCCACGTACCTTACCATCTCAATATTATTTTCAATGCGCGTTCCAACATTTATATTTTTAGCAATAAACAATATTTTTTACTTCATGTGCTGAACAGGAAAAAAGTGTGATCAGTGTCAAGATGGATACTGGAATATTGAGAGCGGTAATGGTTGCATGTCCTGTGACTGTCATTCCATAGGTGCTACTACCGGCAAATGCGATCAAGATACAGGAACTTGCGATTGTCTGCCGGGTGTGACGGGACAGCACTGTGATCAGTGCCGGCCAAATCACTACAAATTATCTCGAGAGGGCTGTACATGTAAGTATATATCCATCGGTCTTAAGTTGTGTTTTGATAGAAAATTGTATCAACTCAAATTCCATTTATGCTGGAATAATGATAATGAATTGAAAATCTGTTTCACAGCATGCGAGTGCAGCACGGTTGGAAGTGCTGATCTTCAGTGTAATGAAGACGGATATTGCGAATGTAAAGAAGGAGTATTAGGAGTGAAATGTGACGAATGCCAAGAAAATTATTTCGACATATCGAGTGGATGCATAGGTACTTAACATTTATTTATCTGTGATTTATTATGATCTCGAACATAGTATATTCATATGTCAAAGGTTAATGAGAAAATCAAGTTCAAAATATAATTACCATAATGTTTTGGATGATTCAAAGATTCCGTTTAAATTTTACATGAAAAATATCTTCTCATAAATCAGCGTGTTAACTATAGAATATTGATTCAATTTTCCATCAGAGTGTCCAGCTTGCTATGGACTGGTCCAGGATGCAGTTGACACTCACCGAAATGAGCTTGTTGACCTTGAAAAAATGGCAGATGGAATTGGAGACCGACCGGCCAGTGGTGGAGAAGATTTTCTCATCAAACTCGAAAAACTGAAAAGAACTTTACAAAATATGATCCCACAGTCACAAGACATGGATGGTAATTATCTATTTGTATAACCGTAATCATTTGATTGCTATCAAAGAATAGGTTTTAATTATTTTGAATATATATTAGATAAACAAGATGAATTAGATGACAAATTGAGTGAAGTCCGAGACCAAATACAGAAACTTTTCGTCAAGTTGGCGTCAGTCGAAAACAAAGTCGATTCTTGCGCTGAAAACATGGAAAATGCAAATCAGACCAACTCAGATTCCTTGAAGAAATCTGATATGATTGGAATGAAGTTAGATGAAGCTCAGCAACAGCTAGACAAGGTACAGTATGCTAATATTACTTTTGTATTGGCTGGTTCGATTCGTTTTAAGAATGCATTATTTCAAATTTAATAGTGTTATTCAGACAAACTTTCAGTATTTCAACTGTCATTGACTGCATTATCCACCCTATATTCGTGGGTTGGTTGTTCGACATTATATATTATTGCTTATGCATTCACTTGTTTTGCAGGCAATGGATCACATTTCACAGGCAAAGATCATCGCCCAGGACAGCCTGAATAAAGAAAACAACATGACAAGGCTTGCTGTCGAAGCAGACGCATTAGCTGACCAGTAAGTAAACTCACCATAATTATGTATTATTAAACTTGATCGTCTTTTAACTTTAATATTTTTTACAGACACGAGCAGGAGTCTGAAGTAGTTGTATCGATTGCTCAGGAAGCTCTGGATACATCGAGAAATGCTCTTAATTCGATCGAAGAGGCGATTACCACTCTGAATGACTTGATAAGCACGTTCGACAATATGGAAGAGTATGTCTATGGCTAACTATACCACTCCCTTGATATTGAGATGAATTTATTCATTATCACTACCAATTTCCAGGCTTATGATTTGCATATATTTACAGGACTAGACTGCCTGCTGCAATTGACTTACGAGACGAATTGAGCAAATTGGCAGATGACGTTCTTGGTAAAGCAGAAAAATCGAAAAATAACGCCACCGACTTGCTAACCGAGGCCAATAAGCTTGAACAGAGCATGCCTACATACAATACAGAAGATATGGATTTAGCCGCACAAGAAATTATTGAAAGAGCGAGCAATTTATTGCCGAGGGTAGGATACCTACCGCTGTCTAATATCCGGAAAAGTGGTATAGCTGGAATAGTTGCATGACATTTATAATCTCAAATAATTTCAGATTGACGCACTCAACGAAGAATACATGGAGGGACACGGTAAACTGCAGGCTGACATTGAGAGAGCACAGACTCTTCTGAACATGGCAGACGCTCTTCAAGACGTGAGTTCCATTTTATTTTTGCTTTGGTTCAAGGTTTTTAATTCCTTATATAATGAGGAAATAAAAAAGTTAAATCTCGAGGCATGTCCGTTAATGGACCAAATATCTGTAGACGATATCATAATTTCATTTGGAATCCAGCTCCAGTCCTTTTACTATGTCTGAATTCTCCATTTAGTTTTGTGAGTATATGGACGCTCCAGGATATTATTTCACGGTCTATAGATATTTTACAAGGACACTATTTTAATTCGGTTCGTTTGATGTAATGTACTGTATTTTCAGTTACCTCCACTCCTTCAGTGCTATGTTTTTCGTTTATCCTATATACTATTTTACATTTCAGACAACGGATATGCTGACTGCCAAGGCACACAATGCCCGGGAAATCGCTGTTGAAGCTGCTGCAAAGGGAGACGCAGCTTATCAATCAGTGTTGGATATCAAGAAGTCACTTGAAGGTGGGTAGTCACTATACTGTAGCAGTTGATTTTATTTACCAAAGTGTGAAATTGGACAGTTGATTTACAATTAATAAATAATTACAAAAATTAGTTGAATTTAAAGTTCCCAAAAACAGTTATATCAACTGATGCATTGATCCTGTTAAAAATTGACTTTGATATCCTTATTGCATTTGAAAATCATTTACAAAGATTTGGATTGACTTGATGATGAAATAATTGTTTTGACAAGATCATGGATATGGTTTCTGACATTCTTGTCTACTACGATTTCAGTCGCGTTCTCTCGCCAGTCTCAAGTGCTAGAGTGTAATTTGAAACCGCTTGTTATATTGGTCAATATACTGGATGCTTGATTGGTTTCCGTATTTAATCATTTGTTGAAAATGTAATTTAACTTGATGGTGGCTCATAGATAATCTTATTATATCTATGCTGGCCTGTATGATTCATCCTAAGTATACCGACTAAGTATATCCATGCAGAAAATATTTCATTTGCCTCTGTTACCCCGGAAATGATACTTTTATATTAATATGTTGAAAGGGACGGTCCCGCTAATATGTCGATTGCAATATCAACCGCAAAAATAATTACAAAAAGTTTTTTCGAGGCTACTGGTCGCCCTCAACTCTAGTTTTCGCCACTTGAGAAATCAAGTACTGCTCTAGAAACCCATAACGCGAGTCATCTGCCGCAAATCACGTAACTCAATAGTCGCAGCGAAGCCGCTAAAGTGCCATCTTATATCACGAAACTTAATCTTGATGGAATCTTTATGGTTGTTTCAAGATAGTTAATACATTTTCGGTTTCCCTTTCAAGGCCTCCGTTAGTACAGCTCTACAAACACTAATTTCAAGCACTATTATCTTACTAATAACTGAGTATTACCCAAACGTCACAATGGGGTCAAAGATCCATAAAAATCCTGTAAATGTAATTATATTTACCTTCAACATTTCAACTGACTTTATTCATTTGATTCTTAATATTCTACATCGTCTGATTGGCAATGGAAGTTTTAATAAGCAATAGACGTAATGTTTCATTTCGCTATAGGCTATCAACTTCTATTATATAATTATTTTATATATTTTAGCGGCTATTCGTTGTAGTATAGCACGCGTGGGAACTGTTACTTCGCTTGTTTGAAGAAGAATTCCGTAGTGTGGTTCAGGTTACCCCATTGTGGTTGACCTTGTCGTTTTGGGTAATATTACCCACAACAAACAATGGAGGAGTTTCTTTATCCACATTCTTTCTTAGACGTTTATCTGTTTCGTGTCTGATGTCATTTCCGGTCTGGTCCGAGTCGGTCAAAACCACCCCAAGATAACATCATTGACTCGTTGTTTTGGTATTTTCTGAGTATGTTGGACTAGCGGGATGGTTTTGAAAACAATGTTTCTTTCGTTTACTCTTCGATGTAATAGTTCTATTGTTCCATGATAAAATAATGGTTAATTTTATCAAGTGTAAACATGTATGTCATTGAAATGTTTACATCGGTCCAACAGTGTTCACTATAATTAAGTTTGTTGGCATACTTACGTCTAAACTGTTCCATAAAAGCTTTGTTGTTAGTCATGATGGGAACCCTCTCGCCATCTTGACTTTAATTGAGCTACCGTGAAATCAACAAAACCTGGTTTCCTCGCGTTCAGACTTTTGTTGCTCTTTGTCCATTTCCACCTATGCTCTCTTGTTCACCTGTATCACTGAACCCCGCACCTTTGTATCAGCACTCGTAACAATGCGAATAATTTAGCAACGCGATCAAATGATTCTGTAAGTTGGGATCGGATTCACAAAATCTAGAAAAGATACCTTCTATTAAAATTGATTAAAAGGTCAATATAACTAACAAGTTACTAAGTAATAAAATATTTTTACAGCTTTCGATGAACAAATTGCCGAGAACCGCGGAAAGGCCGAGGAAGCGATGCGGATGGCACCGGAAATTCAAGAAACCATTGACAGAGCCAATACCAAAACAGCCGAGGCACAGGCAGCGCTCGGATCGGCTCGTGCGACCGCTACACAGGCACGTGGCAAAGCTGAGAACGCACAAAACCTAGCTCAGGAAATTCAGAATGTAATAACACATTACTTGTGTATTTTAATGTTGGTTAGGTCTTTATTAAATTTACTATGATGACATTCTTCTTCCACAGAAAGCAGCAACTATACGAAGTGAAGCAGAATCTGCGAATAGTGAAATCAATGACATAAGGAATGCGGTGAACGACCTCGCTGGCGAAGTTCATTCAACCAGTGCTAACTTACAACTTGCTGTCGATGAGGCCAATGCAAATGCTGTTAAAGTTAGCAATGTACGTATCCCATATAGAAGTAGTCAGGCATGTAGATTGTCTTCTAATGTATTCAGTAGGGGCCACCTACATATGATGGTGTAATAAAGCAAAACCATTTCAACAGACGGTCATATAAATCGTATTGTAAATCTTTTCTTGTATGTAGGCAACAGATGAAGCAGCATCTGCTAAAGCCAAAGCTATTGCAGCCAAACGAAAAGTGGATGACGTTCTCAAGACACTACGTGATCTACTAGACAAATTGAGTATGTATCATATACATTATAAAAATATAAATGAAACACTGTTCCGTAGAATTCATGGATTTAATTTTATTTCTCTATTTCAGGAGCTATCCCTGATGTAAACCCGAGAGAAATGAAAGAGATGCAAGATGAATACGATCGTTTATTGGCGGATGTCGAAGCAGCCGATGTAGAATCTTCAATAGATGAGCTACAAAGGGCAGTCGACAATCAAGCTGAAACGCTCGAGCAATATGATCGTGAGATGGCGTTACTGCGTGAAGATATTAATAACCTGAAGCAAATAAATTCCACCCTACCCAAAACCTGCTATGCCAATACCGACGTGGAACGACAATAATAATGAAAAAAGATAATACTGACACTAACACCCATTTACTTACCATGCGTGAACTCGCATTACGAAGGTGCCTTCAGATGACAAACAAGAGGGCATCGTTTTGATTGTAAGGGCTATTTTTTACTTGCATCATCAGCCGAAATGAACAACTGCATTGCATCAGAGTGACATAATAATGTTTGTAATGCTCTACAGACCGTTATACTTCTCTCAAGCCGCCCACAATTTTTTTTATCACATTTTATTATTATTTTATCAGCCATAGATATTTTTATACGCTGTCACCTTTGACCTTTACCACTATAAGTAGCATCTGACCGTATTAAACAGTTGCATCTCGCAATCAGTAATCAATAACACCTTCAAAGTTATAAAGTCTCATTTAAGAGAAAGCCAAAGGCTTATATGAAAAGTGTATCTAACCATGATGTTTTATACTGAATCCAATAGTCTCATCAACAATTATTTCACCAGTTCACTACTGCCTATATTATCCCATTTCAGATGTGTCTACACTGAAAATTCAGTATTGTCAGTTCTCATCTCACGCTGTAATTAAATATTGAATTGAGCCTATCCTTTCTAGCATATAGATTTTGAAATCAGTGTATTGTTCTATTATTCTTTGGTTCAGAATGGTCATTGGTTTTATATTGACCTTAAAATTGGTCAACGCATTTCCAATCACATTAAATTTATTATGCCTGAACTGTGTGTTTCAAAGCAACCGTGATAGTGAATTTCTCACTTCAAATGAGACCGGTAGTTCAACGGCTCGTGTGTAGGTATTACATTTTATGTACTCCCTGTACATTGAAGCTTTTGTTAGTAAAATTAATATTTTTTGTATTTTTTCTCATCTTGTGGGTAGCTGTGTACCTACCTCATTATGGTGGGCCCAGAGTCATACAATGGTTTGTATGGGGGAAACTTTTCTACAGACAATAAAGCTCCATGACCAAGCCACATACACATTAGCTATTGATGTTATTGAGTTACCACAATCGGACCATTTTAGGTGAATTGATGCTTCTACGCTGTGCGTAGATGAAGTTACCCTTAAAGGTTCATTCAAATATTTAGTTTGGTTCATTGAAAGCCTATAAGAATATTTATTAGTTCAACTCATTTACCACATACTCCATTTAATATTTCAGCTAACTGAAACATGTTCTAACTGCGTCATGATGATGCTATTTTGACTGCATTGACAGCTATTGTATGACTTTACTTGGGTCCACTTTGCGGCTCTGTGAAGCAAATGTTTTAACAATTACCAACTTCTTGTTGTTGTAATATGACATCGATAATGTCATCTTAGGCAGATAGATCTTTTTTAACTTCATTTAGTTTCAAGTATATTCTGGGGTAGGTAACGTTGTTTGTTGGAATGTTTCTTGACTATAAGTGTTATTTAAACCTATCGCCTCATCTGCTGTTCACAGAGCTGTTTTAAACTAAATGTTGAATGAAGTTTATAGAATGTTAAAAATTTTAGTCCCGTAGAAATGAGAGATGCAAGCCATCTTGTGTGATTAGTTCTTGATATTTTTTCACATTTGAGCTTCCCTTTTTTATTCTCTACAACTACAACCGGCCTCACTAATCCATTTTTGCCAACAACATATATTAGCATCATTGTCCTTTAACATAATAATTTATTTTAACATTATTGAAGTCAATACTAACCTCGTAAAGTAATGTCACACCTTGAGTGGTAAAGTATCAAATCCCTCTCTGGTTCACACTTACATAAGTATTAAGCTAGAGACCCAGTCACATTTCTAAAAGTCCAATAAAATAATTTGCGTTGTCGTTTGCATTTTTCCTGATCTCTTATTGTTTGTTCATCATTTACGGACATTGTCCTTGTTTTGCCTTCAGTGACTGTATTGCAGTCGGTGTAAGTTTGTGTGTGCGTGTGTTCGCTCTTCCATTCTTTTGTTGTCTTTCGTTGTTTATATACCTTTAGTAGAGTGTTGTTGTTTTCCACGACACCGTGGTTGCTTTTAGCGTTATATATTTAAAATGAAATGGCCTTTGAATGCAGCATGTCGACTAAGACAAACAAAGTAAATAACGATTTAGCATCCCTATAATAGATGTGTTTTATTATCTGTTTCGCTTTCTCGTATGAATAGAGAAGTCTGTGTTTTTATTCAGCATACGATTTTTGCATTGGCTTGCTTTATTCTATTACTTTTCTTTTTATTGTTATATGTGATAATATTTTTTTTTGCTAATGACGTTATTAATCTGTATTTCTCAGTAATCGCCCTAGTCACAGTTGTCGTTTATTTACGTGCGTTGTAGGAAGAAACGCGCGACAATCATTATGTTCTCTCAATATTTCTTACTTTAAAAACTTGTTTATTCAGATACAAACATTCTTAATAATAACTTTTCCATGTACTGACGTCTGTGAATTTGTAAGCAAACTAGCTGGTTGCGTTCAGTTAAATGTTGATACAGGGGTACATGGTAGGACTGCCTGTAGTGCCACACCAGCGAAAAGTGATCACCCACTTCATATCACCCAATTGGCAATAATATTTCGGAAATTCAAATCGTCATTTCTCCACCCCAGTACATTCATTACTCGTTAAGCGTTGATTGTACTTTGCCATCTAGCGGTTGGATGATTTTATTTCACTTAACGGTTATAAATGATGCAACAGTGACACCTTGCGGTAGGAAATTTTTACTTCACGTAGCGCTAATAAATGAACTTCTAATGATCCAATCACACTAAATTACCACATGTGAGACGTAATATATAATCCAACATTTCCTAAAAAAATTAAGTCATTTGAATCAGGTTAAACCCGAAAGAATTCATTAGGAGTTTGGTTAAAGCGTTAGGTGAAGTAGAAATTTTCAACCGCTATATGTCGCTGTTGGATCATTTAAAACCGTTAAGTGATGTAAAAACTTCCAACCGCTAGACCCCCAAGTACAATCAACGCTTATAAATGAACTTCTAATACTCTGACTCCGGCGGCTCACGTCCCCAGGTCCCCAGGTCCCCCAAAGACTTCTTTCGATCTCCCATGTTCGTTTTGGATTGGGCTTTTCTTTTGATGGTCGGTTACGGTTCGTTGATTTTGACTTTTTTTTAGCGGTCACGGTTGAGTGATCTTAGTACGTGTGTTGTGTTTTATCGCAGACCAAAACGATGTTGCGTTGTAAAGTTAGAGTGAAAGCTATTTCATCGCCTGTCGGACGTACTATTATAACACATGGAGAGGAATTTGCTTTTTTATATAGTACTTACTGTAGTGTAGACTATGGACTATGTTTAGGAAACAGCAACGTAATATAAACCTGAGAACATTGTTAGTCATTGAGTCATTGTTATGCTAAGACTGGATTACGCGGTATTTCCTATGATAATTAGGATTTTGAAACAGCCATAACATATACATGACCTCGTTGTTTCTTCTCCTTTTAGCATTATTCAGAGAACGTTTGTGCTGTTAAAAAGAATTCTTAATATCTCACAATGATTCTGTTTCTATTAAGATTTCTATAAACTATATTTCAAAGATTATTTAATATATTATCTACCTTCAGGAGGTAGTATAACGACTTGGGATGGGACTGTTGTAGTTGATATGGAAGAACAGTCGATGGTTCCTTCGGAAGAAGATGGATCTTCCGAAGATGTTAAGAGTGCTCTAGGTGTAGAATCCAAAGAGAGAGATGCGCAATCTAGCACTGGACAAGATGACGGCGATCTTCAGGATGAAACTCTATCTCCCGAAACCTGTGAAACTATTAATATTAACTTGTCCAACGTGGTTGAGAACAGCCGCAATGAGGGAGATGAGGAACTGAATGAAATTTTAGATTCTTATCCAGATCTGGAGCAAGGGGAAGTTGACATCAATGACATCCTACGTGATTTGGACGAGAACGTAGATGGTGCTATGGGTGAGGTCTCTGTAGCAACAGAAAATCCTGATAATGAAGAGTGTAATGGTATTGTAAATGAGTTGTTTGAGAATACTTGTGAATATACTGAAGGGAATTCCTCTGTAAACAATGTACCATCTGTTCCAATCAATAATAACAAGGATAAGGTTGAAAGTTATAACTCTGATGACGAAATCAATACGAATATCGATACTTTGAGGACAGTTTCACGAGATGGAAAAAGAAAGAATACAACTGAAACAACTACAGATAACATTCACAAACAAATTTCTGATGAAAATTTATCAGACAGGAGTATTTCTGACGAAAATTCCTCGGCTAGTGATAACGTCGATAATTTTGTTGTGTCATTTCCTAACGGTGCTTCCTATGACTTGAGAATTGCGGAATGTCATAATGCAGTTGTCTGTTTAACAAAGAGTCTTATGAAAACACTCAATGAGAAGAACGTAGCACTTGAAATGAGTGCTAAGCAATTGGATGATAAAGATAATAAAGTTTCTCACCTAAATGTAAGTGTCTTGCCTACTCTAAAGTTCTACCCCACTCAGGCTTTACACCACATTGAACCTTTTTCTGTGCGCCTTCAGACTCGAAATCCATATTTCCGCTATTTTAACCAACTCCTATTTATATGTGTTTGAACTTAGTGATATGTGAGCGTGTTAGAGTAATGCAACAAAAACAAATACAAACTTTTTTCTGGCTACATTCACTCAATGTTCTCTCTACGCTGTGCATGTGTACACACAGTTGCAACCAGCGCACAAAACAAATTAACATGCAAAAATAAGATATGAGGGTCTACTGTATATAGAATGGAAGGAATCACTTAGAGCAACAACTACTCAGTATTGATTTTTTCAGGAACGCATCAAAAAGATTGAGCTAGAAAACAAAGATTTTGGAAAAAGAATTCATGAGCTATTGCAAGAATTAGAGAAAACTAAACATCAGCTGCAGTTACATGATTCCTCAGCCCGTAATGCAATCGCAAGATTGCAAAAGGAGAGCAGTGAACAATTCAAAGCTTTACAGGTAGATTTCTGTAATTGATCATGATTTTGTATCAATGCCTTACTACTGAATGTTCCGATCTCCTTGTACAGACAAAATGTGCTAACATACAAAAAGAAAAAGAAACCGCTGTAGTAAACTACGCTTGCAGAGAAAAAGAAGTTATGGATTCGAAAAGGGCCGCCGAAATCGCCGAGAAGAAATCAAGAGATGCTCTCAGGGAGCGAGAGAAGGTGATTGCGCAAATGAAAGGGATGAAGATAGACCTGGCAAAGTTGAAATCAACGGCGGAGAAAAAAGAATCCGAGGCGACACAGGTCAAACGTGAGATGGAAAAATTCAAAGAAGATACGAATTCTCAAGTCATTAAAGTTAAATGGGCTCAGAATAAATTAAAGAGTGAAACTGATGCACATAGGTAATTAGAATATACTAAATGATTAGGACAGGGGAGTTGAAACATTTTCTCGATTAGCTTTGAAAGATTCTGTTTGAGTAATTTAATACAGCTAGTCCTCGGCTCATTATGTTTTGACTAATCGATCAAACTTGATTTAATTTAGAAGTTGTTCTTACCTTTAATCTGTGTATTTAATATGAAATGAGTGGGTTGTGGCGATGGGTTGTGATAATAAAATAATTTTAAATAAATCTTTGAAAATTTAGAAGTAGTAAATGTTAAAATTCATAATCTCTTTTCTGTCCGAACAGCGAAACAAGAGAAAAACTAGCGAAAGCTTTGATTGAAATAAAACATGCAAAGGAAGAAACAGAACAAATCAGGAAGAATTGTCAGGTTAGTCTTTTGTGCATTTTTCATGACATAGGTGCACATGATTTACTCGATCTTTTCACCTGTCAAATATTAAAAGAATTGATTATCTGACATTGTATATCGTGATAGGAACAATGTTTATTTGCACTTATCAACATGAAAAATCATTGGAAATGTGTATTTGTTTCAGGGGATGATCAAAACTTACCAGGAATCAGAGGAGATGAAATCAAACTCTCTCGACTCACAATTGAAGGAAAAGGAAATGTTGTTGATTCAACAGGTAGACAGTTAATTAATTATTCTTTGTTGTATGATACATCCGTAGGGAATCTTAACAGTGCTTAGTAAGTTGTTTTCATTCCATTATACCACATAAAATACAAAAAGACACTTTACCTATACTGATAGAAACAATCATACAAGTTATTGCAATAAATTGAGTGTTTTTCGTATATTTTAAAAATANTGTTGTTGATTCAACAGGTAGACAGTTATTTAATTATTCTTTGTTGTATGATACATCACAGATACATCGGCAAGGAATCTTAACAGTGCTTGGTGTGTTGCTTTCATTCCATTATACCACATAAAATACACAAACTTTACCTATACTGATAGAAACAATCATACAAATTATTGCAATAAATTGAGTGTTTTTCGTATATTTTAAAAATACTCTTCACTACCACTTCAAACAATCAGTAGGCACCTGTATTTTTACAGGAAATTAAGATGTTTTAAAACAACTTTCACCAAGTCTATAGTCACTAGGTTAGTAGAGTATGTTCCAGGTATTTCCTGGTTAAATATTATACATTGATTTTCATTCACAATATTAACAAGTCTGTTCTGTGTGTGTATTCCATCCAGGAAGCAAGAGGCAGTGAACTTGAGGGAATTCAAAAACAAAAGTCTGAAGAACTGAGGAGATTGAAAGAGAGACTGAAAGCTGTGATGCAAGAAAATAATGTAATGAAAATGAGGGTCGATTGTCTTGAGAAAGAAAGGATTAAAAATGAAGAAATTTTAAAAGGGTATAATATTCCAACAATATCATTGGCTATTTTTCTCCTTCCACAGCTCTGTATTGAGATTATCTGTATTATCACCTTGTTTTACTTTTATTCATCGCAGATATTCAGAGACATTAAACAGACAAAAAAGAGATGCCTCCATTGCATCAGAAAAGCTAAAATCTGCAGATATCATCAAAGAAGAACTGCAAACAATGAAGGACAAGATAGAGAGGTTGCAAGGATGCATAAGAGAACAGCAAGATGCTGAGAAGCAGTTATCAATGAATGAGGAAAACTGGAAAGTGAAGGAGCAAGAACTTCTTGATTTCACAAGCAGGATAACGGTGAAAAACGCAACCCTGACTTCGGAGTGCGAAAAACTTTCTTCAAATTTGGAAACAGAAAGAAAAGATTTGCTGAAAAGTAAAGAATTGGCCGAGTACCTGCAGAACGAATTGACGAGTGTGAAAACCGAGACGAAGAAACAGTTTGATGAAATGAATGTAAGTACATATATGATTGTATATTATAATTACTTTTCCTCATGCTAAGCTGTAGCTTAAGGGCAGATAAATGTATACTGGTGCTCT
This sequence comes from Halocynthia roretzi, assembly GCA_013436055.1. Taxonomy (NCBI): domain Eukaryota; kingdom Metazoa; phylum Chordata; class Ascidiacea; order Stolidobranchia; family Pyuridae; genus Halocynthia; species Halocynthia roretzi. The sequence continues at coordinate 7,460 of QRAM01000006.1, read as the reverse complement.
AAGCCTAGTCTAAGTGATAGTATACTATGACTATTCAAGTTAGTAACTACAGAAAAACAATAATATAAATTCGACATAGAATCATCGGGAATTCTGTTATTCCGATTCCTTCCTAGCTTTTTTGTGGCATCCCTTATCCATTATGTTGTATGCATGTGCTCATATTGCTTAACAAAGTAATGCCTTAGCTGCTGAATTGTATTTGTAATGTATTTGAATAAATTGCATTGCTGAATCATAGTACTGAATTGGACTTTGACAATCTACATTATTTTTCTTACCTTCTGTACATTGTAAGAAGGAAGTGATTGTGTAATAATCACGACAAAATACAACTATGTATTGATTGAAATATTAATGCATCAGCATATGTTGTTTACATTGCACCCTGTAGTTAGGGATAATCCTTTGGGATTAGTCTACTGTCTATCAATTCTAATGAGGCTTTTTTTTCCTGCATTCATCACACATGTTTTTGATATTGGAATTCAGTCAGATTATGTTTTCTTGAATTTCATTTCATATTTCATTCATTCTTCACTGCAATAATGTCTTTATAATTTTCTTTTTTCAAGACTACCAAACTTGATTTGGAGAAGAGACTCGAAGATAAAGAGACGCTAGTAAACCAACTGACCTTCCAATTCGAAGAAGTTCGCGACGAAATAAGAACATTGAGAAGGAAAAATAATGCGAGTATCAAAGATCTCACACGCCAATTGCAACACGCGAGGAGAAAACTCGAACCGTACGAATCCAACACCCTCCCTAACGGTTCTAGTCCAACCGCAGATGACGGGAGTATGGGCAGTCGGGCGAGTTCGGATACATCGCTAGATTGCATAGGAAAGAATCCCACGTCAAGCAATGGTGTAACATTCTCTCATAACAGTGCCGTGGAATCTGGAAGCATTTCGGGCAATTCTATGTGAGACAACAACATTTGACATCCTCATATCATTTATTGCAGTTTTCATGTCTCTTATAAAAACCATCTCTAAAATTCCAGGAATGGTAGTGCTGACCAAGTTCCCGAAACCATGGTGACCTCGAGCGGTGAAATAAGCAAACAGGCACTGATCGAGCGTATTGTACGACTGCAGAGGATTCATGCTCGGAAAAATGAAAAAATTGACTTCCTTAATGATCACATTGGGCAGCTTATTGATGAAGTTCAAAGAAAGAATAGGTTTGTGTTTGGTACTTTTGATCCTGAGATCACTTTATCAAGGAACCAACTCTATGTTCCATCCAATCATTATTTACTTGAATCGTTTTTTTTTCTATTCAGGATCATCCAGCACTATATATTAAGGGAAGAAAGCGGTATGCTAATGCCAGAGAACGCTCTCAGTCAAAATACTGAACAGAGCGTTAAAATGTCTCGTCATTTGAGCATGGAAATCAATCGGAAAATGCAGTCTGTATTGGAAGATACACTGATGAAAAACATAGCACTGAAGGAAAGCATCGATTCTTTGGGAAAAGAAATAGCACGTCTTTCAAACCCATCCAGTCTATATCGCTCCTAGTAAAATTATGTTTCTCTTTATTCGCTTCAACGGTGCTATCATATGCTACATTTTTATCGCTGCCATGACGATGTTCAGTAGCAATGGCAATGTATGGTCATTGAATTCAATTATCTTGGCGATGATCAGTTTTTCTTAATTATTAAGTAACATAGGTTACTGTACAATGACATATAGACAAGTACAACAAACCACAGGGAAATATATATAGTATAGATTAAATACACTTTTATGTTTATTGGGTATGCTGATTGAACTATATATGGATATATAGAGTATATCAGCAGAGTATCAAAAATATAGAACACATGCCTATACTCTGCTTGAAGTATTTGGCATCCTTACATGCTGGATCCACAATAAATCTGACCTACTTGATGTAGAAACACCTTTCTTGCCTGACACTTGGAGAACCCTATTATAATGCCTATGCTTATACTGATGGGTTTCAAAATAAGACACTTTTTTTTCTCTCTCAAAGTCTCGTACACAAATTCATATAACTAGTTTTACTACATCCTAAAAGATTATGATGATATTATCCGAATTGTTTAATCAGGTGTATTCGATGACCCGGAAGGTATCATATCTACAAGTGGCTCGATGAAGTTCTTAGCAAGATTATTTTTAAATTGTAGCACTTCATCTGTGGTTTGTTTCGGGATTTTATGATTTCCAACTTTAATCTAATTTATTCTGATCAACAGCTTTTATTTTTTTACCTTTTAATGTATATGTTGTTCTGTTTCATGGTAAAAGCGTCTCACCTAATAGTTTCTGCAGAGTATATTGTTACTTATGTTTTGTAGATTCCTATAATCGTGAATTTATATACTTAGGATGTGTGTATATATATATATAGATTAATTTATATTTAATGGCAGATTGGTTAATCATATAGGGAAAAAAACAAATAATGCAACTGTATATCTTAGTGGTTGCTTGCCTTTGTTGACTGATAAAACTGTTAAAATATAATCCACAAACTTCTGTGCATTGACTCCAGCGGAAAACCAGCTATTTACTATGTTAGCAATAAAATATCTGCATCACCATCCCCTTTTTCCTCAGAAAATTCGGCATTATCATTTTTGCGCACAGCACCGGTTATTTGAATAAATGATGCACAAGCTTTCCTTTTTAATGGATGTGATGTTGAGTAATTGTAGTCTGATAATATCCATTGTACTGTTACTAGCATTGCTTTTTATTCAATTTTAGATATTCATGTAGGTAAATACTACTAAAAGCCTCCTGTTAGAATTCCTTGGAGCAATACAGGTACTTAACTCACCTCACGACTAGATTCCGTTCCAATGACCTGTTTGTAATATATTTTTAGACGTTGTTTTAATGTCACCTTGGTGATAGAGTTCATGAGAGTATGAAAAGTTACCAACTATCAATTTTATATTGAATGAATTAACTGAATGAAAAATTCATAAAGGATTAATGGAAAAGTGTGAGGAACGGTCAATGCCATTGGTCATTGACAGTCACAGCTGTTGTGAGGAGTGCCTGTAGTACTGGTAATAGTATTATAACTGAAACATATCTAGTTTGCCATCAGTATTGTGTTTGTTTAATTAATCTAGTGTAGTAGAATCCACTTATTGCTTTCAGCCAGATATTGTTTCCTACTTTACTATTAAATAACTGCATCACTTAATGTTGTCAAATCGATTCAGATTTGCCCCATACTATTCAACTGTTCTTAATATTACTTTGTATTTGAGGCACTTATGCCTGAACAATGCTCTTATTACCACCCTCTAATGAATATGGCTAAGATATGGGAAATTCATACCAATACGATTTCAATTCTTTCATGCACTAGTAAGACAATGCTCAGGTATGTACTCCCGACTTCCACAATTTTTTTCCGCCTCGCTGCATTTCAAATGATGTCCCCGTTATGGCAATATCGCCAAAGATGTATTCAGTACAATAATTTTTTAGCACATACTAACACTGAAACCATATATCCTGTCATTTTGCATCCCATATTATAGGATTGTGAAATTTTTAATTCATTGGTACTGGGTATGTTGTTATTTTATTCAATATTCAGTATTTGACTTTGTTACTATTTTGATGTAACCAAATTTGTTTACTGTATCTTCAAATATGATTTGGTTTTCTCTGTTATTATTAAGGCTGTGGGGAAATCCATTGCCTATAATACCACGGTGTAACAATCAGAATGTGTTAAAAACTGTTACAAGTGAGATATATATGGTGCAATGACTTGATGTCTATACATTTTTTTTAAATCTTTTTTTAGTACACATACATACCAAGTTTATGTCATTCCCATATACTACTTGCTACACACTGAACTCTAAAGAGTAATGAATATTTTAAGGCGGTATGCAGATCATTTTACGAAACTCAAGATTACACAGATACAGATTAAATAGGATCATCGTTTATTCAACTTCAAAACTTTATAAAAATACAGTCGGCTTTTGAATATGGATTGAATGTTCGTATGCGTGTATCACATTTAGTATACTCTGATACTTTGTGTAAATGCCCTGCATCTCGGTACGTAATTATTTGAAGCCAATATGCAGACGTTGGGTGCTGATTTTTTCATTTTACAGTTGTTCAAGAATACACCGCTTCAATTTATGAACATGACGCCTGGTTATTTCACCGTGGTTTGAAAGTGTACACTGCAATTGTGTTTGTGACGTAGCAGTATATGTGGTGTTTTACCATAGGGAAGCAACTAAATAGGTTTCGTGTAGTGGATCTCGACAAGTTTGATGTTGAATAATTGCTTAGCAATTCTGAAAGTAAATGTATCCCTGTGTTCTCCGCAGAATTATAAAAGACACTAGAGGGCTGGTAGGATCATTTGGAAACAGTCAAGTGAAGCCGGACACGCAGAACGGCCACCATTTTCGGTAAAGATATAACCATATTACAGTATTTGAAAACTAAAAGTCATTAGTCAGAACTAAACGTACGAATGTGCTTTTTGCCGTGCATTCCAAATAGCGAGCTTTAATATGTTGGCTTCAATGCGCATAATGATGGTAGCCCTTGGTTTTCTCACAATGGCGGGTGAGATATGCCTGGTCATTTGTTTTAAATAAATATTATTGTATGACGTCACGTCAATTTATATTACCACTTGAGCTGTCACTGCAGTTCAGCCAAATACTGTAGTTTTATAACCATTTTTTTATTAACAAGGAACAGGAAGCAACAACAGATCCAACTTTCGTATTAGGACTCATCCTTATTACGCCACAAACTTTGTCAATGGTTCATTCGGTTCCTTATATTTAGTCGAATATTGATATACCGCCAGACGTAGCCTTAATCGTGTAAATGAAACTCATTACGTAAAATACCATTTGCAACGGAAGGACCTTTATCCAGTATTCGATAGAAAGGAGAAGCAAGACTGAATATTCTACGCCACATCTTTAGTAGGTGTGTACACCTATCCTTTTCTATAGGCTTAGGAGGATGTTACGCTCTGGTAATTTTCTCGCGTGGATAATTCGAAGCGCTGCTCAGTCTGTCATTTGAGTAATTTCTCGTGTAGGAACTAGAAAAAACAAACAATACACATACGTGCTGTACAAACGGAACTCAATCTTCACGGTAATTAGTAACACGTAACGTACTGTTGTAATATATCGAGAGAAAAAAGATGAGGAATAAAAGCGATGGGAAAAAAGAACCCATTTCAATTAACCGGAGTTGAACCCACAGTTATATATTTCAGATGTTTTTGTGTCTAAATTAGTTTGCAAGTAAAGGTTAGTAAACTGTTGTGAATCTATACCACCTTTGAAATGATCGGCAATGACCGATTATTCCAAGTAGCTGACATCACATTGACATTGACATCAGTTTGATTCTGTTACGACTGTGTGTTAATATTTTCTCCACCTCTCAACAATGATGATCAATGCTGGTGAATCCAATACTGATCGCTATGGAATTGAAAAAGTAAATTGTGATGAAACTTTACCCAACTCTAGACTGACAGGCCTTGAACCACCTGTAATTTCTTCGCCTTATGACAGTGATACTGACAGTGAACACGTCGGATATTCCTCATCTGATGAAAATGTATCTGAGAAACATAGCAGGACCAGGATTACAGTGAAGGACGCCATGCCCATCAATCCACCTCATCTCCAATTTTCTTTCACTGGTAATAATGAAATTAATTATGATTTTGACGAAGTTGGGAACATTTTGCAATACTTTGAAAGTTTTTTCGATGATGATGTGGTGAACATGATTGTCGAAGAGACGAACAGAAATGCGGAACTGAAGCTGCGACTTAAAAACGTCAGAAAGAAGTGGGAACGTGTCACCTCAGATGAGCTGAGAGTATTTTTAGCTGTACAAATATTGAAAGGAATTGTGAAAAAGGAAGATGAACGCATGTACTGGTCTAAAAACCCGACAATCGCGACCCCATTCTTTGCAAAAGCGATCACCTACCAGCGGTTTAGTCTCATAAAACAATATCTGCGTTTCGCAAGTAACGAAGATTTCGACCTGCACACTCATCCTCATGCTAAACTATGTAAGATTTGGCCTTTTTATGAGAAAATGGTGGCAAAATTCCAGACCAATTACACCCCCGAAAAATTTGTTACAATAGAGGAGAATCTCACTGTTTATAAAGAACAAGCTGGGTGGCTGCAATACGAATCGTTCGAAAAGACTCCGACCATAATTAAATACTTTATGCTTTGCGAATCAAAATCTGGTTACGTGTGGCGTTTCCTTATCCACACCGGGAGAGCGACTAGTTTCGATAGCGAGTATAAAGACCTTCCAACTTCAGCGCAAGTAGTGATGACTCTCATGAAACCGTTGCTTAATAAAGGTTACTGTCTGAGTCTCGATGATAATTACACATCACCTCAACTCTCCGAGAGGCTGTCTTCGAATGAAACCGATATATACGGGATTGGGAAAGTTGGACGGAAGGCGTCTTCGAAAATCAATGAAAGAAAATTTAAAAGAATTGCAAGAGGAAATGCTGGTACAATACAGGGCAAAAAATCTTTATTGTCGCCAACTCATCATGATGAAATAGCAATCGGTATAGATAAGCAAACTACGTTTGATAATGAAAACGGTGAACAGCTACTCGTGACTAATCATTCATCTCCAATCAAAAGAGGAAAACTCTATTGCAAGAAGATATTCTTTCATATAGTTGAGATGGCTCTGTGGAATTCTTTCATTCTCTACAGGAAATCTGGAGGTAAGGATTCGGCATTGAATTACAGAGTTGATTTGATCGAGTGCATAATGAAGAAATATCATTCTCCACTTCAATCCACAAAAGCTGGATGGCCGGGGAGTTCGTCACGACTTCTTCGTCTTACGGAGAGACATTTCCCAGATACTATTCCCCGTACGGAAAAGAAGGCAAATCCAACAAGGATCTGCGTTGTGNGAAGCTGCGACTTAAAAACATCAGAAAGAAGTGGGAACGTGTCACCTCAGATGAGCTGAGAGTATTTTTAGCTGTACAAATATTGAAAGGAATTGTGAAAAAGGAAGATGAACGCATGTACTGGTCTAAAAACCCGACAATCGCGACCCCATTCTTTGCAAAAGCGATCACCTACCAGCGGTTTAGTCTCATAAAACAATATCTGCGTTTCGCAAGTAACGAAGATTTCGACCTGCACACTCATCCTCATGCTAAACTATGTAAGATTTGGCCTTTTTATGAGAAAATGGTGGCAAAATTCCAGACCAATTACACCCCCGAAAAATTTGTTACAATAGAGGAGAATCTCACTGTTTATAAAGAACAAGCTGGGTGGCTGCAATACGAATCGTTCGAAAAGACTCCGACCATAATTAAATACTTTATGCTTTGCGAATCAAAATCTGGTTACGTGTGGCGTTTCCTTATCCACACCGGGAGAG
>QRAM01000599.1:0-41693 GCA_013436055.1 Halocynthia roretzi | reverse complement strand
ACAATCATTTGACCGGTTATTTAATTCTTTTCAAACTTTTATCGCTCAAACATACTGGTACTGTACGGCACGGCATTTATCATGAAATAAAATGCATACAATATTACGTTAAAATACATACAATACAATATTATATAAAATCCGATATTTAGTGAACCGCGATAAAGCGAGGGACGACTGTATACTGAATGAGAACTCTATATTTATAATATTAACTTATTCATCCTTGATTTCACTTTCTGTGACTTCAACAGCATCTGTTATGTTATTTTCACACTCGACAATAACATCATCTATCACTTCGTTGTTATCAAGGATCTCAACATCACTACTCGCTCTTTCAACAATTTCAATCATTCCTTTCTCATGTGTCTGATTCACATCATTCTCCTCATTTTCAACAGCGATGCCAATAGTTTTCTAAGAAGAGAAGGAGAAAGGAAAGAGAGAAAAGAAGGAGGTTATAGGGAAAGAAAGAGAGAGAGCCGATCTTGTCACTTTGATATGAATTAAAACAAAGTGCAGGGCTGGACAAGATAAGGAATAAAGCAGCAGTTAGCATGTGTACTCCCCTTTCAGCTCTTGAAAGGGCAGAAATGTACAAGCAGAAATATGTGGTCACATATTAAACATGTACAGTTTATCTAGTATTGAGATTCAGTTGAAACCTAACACAAATACAGGCCCCACACCCCACAGAATACTCACAGTAGGTGATGGATCGAGCTTGAAAAACGTACGGGCCTCTCCATCCTCGTTAGCATCGAAAAACATTTGATAATCCTGCATGAATATAAAATCATAATTATTATAAAGTAAGGTTCGTAACATTATAGAAACAAGTTCCTGAATTTTTCGAATAAGTTTGTTAGTCCTTTTGTTTTCTTTGAAACAATGTGGATATTTCTCAACGACCTTTGGCAGATGCAGCGCCAAAATAATTAAAAGACAAAAAAAATGGGTCGGGATCCCGCTGAAGGGATTAAATCCTTAGCACCGCAGTAACAGTCAAATTAGGAATCTCGATATAACCCTGACCCCTGAGAGTTTCTTTGTTATGGATCGAGTGATTCTCAAACAATAGGCACTTGAATCCGAGGAAGGAATTTCAAATCTAATATGAACAACTATACGGGCGATCACAAATTAGGGTCTTGCATTCAAGATGACAATTTGAAATGGCTAAGAAATGCGACCTGGGACCAATTGAGTTAAAGGTTTACTCAGGTAATGATCTGGTTGGTTAAATGGTTAAATGGTCAGGTCTGGGTACTTTGTTAGTAACAAATATACAAAACTTACACCACAGTAAGAATCATCATTGAATACTTGTGGAGCAGGAAATGGTTTCTCTTCTCCAACTTCCTTTAGAAATTTTTCTTTCATTTCCTTCATTTCAGATATTTTTACAGAATTTATAATTTTTATACACAAAAATATACCCAGAAAACTTTAAAACTGTTTCGCTTGATTTGAAATTCGTAACATACTTTGAACGAAGTTTTCCCCTCTTTTTCAGCCAAGTCAAGCACCCTATGTGGAATTTGTTTTGAAGTGAGATAACTGATTATAGCAGTCTGATTCTTTTTTATCTGCAAAAGATAAAACAAACTGGTCATTTTTATCTGCAAAAGATGGGACAAACTGGTCATCCTTCAAATGTATTATATTTCTTCAATGAAATCTTCAATCTAGATTGCTTGGGACAAAATTTTGGGATAAAAAAAGTCAAGCCATTCAATTCATTAGGGTTATGTACTAGTTATGTTTGACCTACTTTATTATTAGCTCGATCCAATTTTACCGATCCATGATATCAGATATGATCAGTCTTTTTGTTTGAAAAATGTGATATTAGGGTCAATGTTATTTGTGTATTTAATTTCCTACGTTTGACACACAGACAGGTAATTTACTATAAAGTAACCGAGTTAGGGTTAAGAATTTGTACCAAAATTCTTACTCACCGCAGTACTTCCAGACACACTCGATATAAAAACAGTAATCACCATTTTCAATTCTCTTTACACAATATAAATGATCCTGAAACATAATTATTTTTATTTAGTCCACTGTAGCATTCTGTTCTGTACCACTGGAGTGAATCGAAGTAAATATCATGTTAAACAGATATAATATTTCTCTCTCACACTGACTATGCAGCTAAAGCACTCGTTAGTTCAGTAGTAGAAAATAGTAAACTATCAAAATCATCAGGCAAAAAATAGCACTTTACTCACTAATCAACTAAATACTAAAGTGTACTTTTTTCTAACAAACTCTGGGCAGAAGTACAAAGTCACTGGCTAACAAAAAATAGGAAAGAATAGCGAATCTTCTGTTTACATTCGAAAAACGCCCATCTTACCTCGAATGTTTTGCATTGCAAACCAGAATCACACGTGACTTCACGCATTAATGATTCCAAGTTTTGTTCCGCATTCACTCGACTTTGTCAACTCTTATAGAAAGTTGAAATTGGGAAGAAGGGAAGGGAAGCTTACGTTATTGGACAAACCGGAAAATTAAAAGTGGGGGAACGCAGTTCACCTCCACCCTGGGTTCTTTGTGAAACGGACGGTACTCTGTACCAGCGTAATCTTAGCACACAAACTTCAACCTACAAATTCAGAAAGGGTTGCTACGAGGATAGTAATGAAATGAATTCTATTTTGACGACGATAACCTCCTTTTATTATTTAAAAGATTTCGAATAATTAACATGGACAGCTTGCTCATGCTGTGTTGTTCACAACAAAACAATAACACAAAATTCGATTCCATCGAGGGGAAATATATGTATCAAAAAACATATCTTACTACATTGAATTAACATTTACACTTGTGTGGTTCAATTCGAACCTTACCTATGAATACGAACTATTCCAGTCGCAACCTTACAGAAACAGAGCTCCAGATATACGGGGCATTCTCCTAGTAATCAGGATTGTATATATAAAGGTGACCCCGCAAAAGACATTACAAATATACATGAACGTAAACACAAAACTACCTATACTATCCCAAACACAGAAGTTTGATTGTATGTTGTGTCTCACTTGCTGTCATTTACCAAATAAAATTTACAGTTGCTGATATCTATGTACATTGCTTACAACTGCTGCCAATTAAAAACGCTACCTAGCATGCAAAAGTATATGTAATATTTCAACAATATGATGCCACTTCCCATGCGTTGGGCGGCAACGTTTAACCTATCGGAATATCAGCGGCTTAGTTAATCGAAAATTTATTCACTAAGATTTTAGGTCTTTTGTATTTGTGTGCATCATGGAAGTAGACCCAGTCTTAGGGGCCATATTCAATTCTGTGGCAATCTTATAACGCCGACACCCCCTCCCAATCTTTTATAATGCATCCCTCCAAACATTCTCCAGGTATTTTGTTCAGGATCATAAACTTCCGTTGATTTAAGATAAGTTGAACCATCGAATCCACCGACAGCCAGTAATTGTCCATTAACAACAGCAAGTCCAACCTGGAGTAAATATAGAAAATTACATTCAAAGCTTAGGATCAAGGTTCTCAACCAGTAGGGAATTCCTCCCGCATTTCAAGAGAGGAATTAGAATCACAGATTGATTCAAACTTTTAAAATACTGACACGGCTCCACTACCCTAGCAGGTTTCGCATATTGTGTGGAATGAAATTTTGATCTTGGAAAGAGTAGAAATGACTCCATAGATGTTATTTAGGAGCTTGTGCAATGGTATTACCTATAGTCACTGACAGGATGATGAGGGACCTAAAAAGTTACTATAATCTTATTGGAAGTCATCGCTGCAGTGACCCGACGTTGCCGCTATCCTATTTATAGGTTATTAACACAGGGCATTGACATTGACATTGGCATTGACACATTGCAACAACTGTGTTCCATGTATTTGTTTTTGGATTATATCTTTCGACACTGTTCAATTCTGTTGTATCATCTCTTCCGCCTACAGCATACAACAAACCCTAAAAAAATATCAAGTCAAAAATTTAGCATTAACAGACTGTACACTATACTGTAGTTTCGTACCACAAATTGTATGAAAGATACAATTTTTATATATTTGAAGACAGTTATATGGAAGTGATGCTGCCTCATTTTGGGGGTCGACTTATCTGACAAATATAGGTTAAAACTTGAAATACACCTCAGAGGATGACTTATATACGATAATTGAAGAAAAATATCCCAGCCAGCATTGTAGGATCTAGGATTTTAGATCTAGTCAGGTGCTATATATATATATATGGATCACATAATGATTGTATGTTATATACATTTTATCATTGACAAGGTCCCAGGTAGATCAGGTAAATTGCCCTATGCAAGTAATATTAATGCAATACTGGTTCTCCTCACTACATGACCAGGTTCCTTCCAATTACCTAGTCGTAAAATATCTTTAAAAATTTGTTTCACTTGTAAATGTAGTTTGGCTGTCGTCATAACGCTGGTAAGTGTGATCGGTTTTTAAATAATATTCTTGTAAAGTAGGTAGTACATTTAATTATCCACTGCTATTCATTATTATACCTTATATACAGCACATCCCAAGTGTTTACGTGCAGTGCTCATCGACGCCACCGGTGTCCATTTATTAGTTCGAGGTTCGTAACGCTCAACTAAATCCCATGGTGTTGTTCCATCTGATCCACCAACAGCATATAAATATGGTCCTAACACTGCGACAGCAACACCCAAACGCTTGATATTCATTGAAGCAACTTTACTCCAACGATTTGTTTTCGGGTCATATCTAAAGAGAAGATTGCAAAAAGATGTTCAAAACAAAATCAAAGATGAAGAAAGAGAATTTTCAACAAATAAAGATGAATTGTGTGTGAGTGAAGTTGTCTAAAGACATTAAAATATGTCTAAGACAATTGTATAGCCTTATGACACCCTCCAAGCGGACCCATGCACAATTTCAGCTTTCTGGTGTCTCTCATTCTCAGCATAAAGAGAACAATAGATATAATGGAACCACATATCGTTAATACAGAAAGCTTGCTATGCTTTACTGAATTTAGGAAATATCCACCATGCTTTGTATTAAAGAACTCGACTCAGAAATGTTCAGATGGAAGAAATATATCCTACCTTTCAACAATATCGAGACATGAAACACCATCTTGTCCTCCAACAGCATATAAATAACCTTCAAGAACAGCAACACCAACACTTGTTCTACATGTGCTTGTTGGTGCAACGTCACTAGACCACTGATCCGTTTGTGGATCATATCTAAGAAATAACTAGATTCTGTAACAATATGTCATCAATTATAAATCATATTAATTCTACTGTAGCAGCGGTAAAATATCAAGATTATTTGCTGATGATTTGAAATTCCAAATTCCGAAAACATTACTATTTATAGCGTTTTGATACATTGTACAACTACCTTTCGACGCTGTTCAAGTATGAGGTTCCATCGTGTCCACCAACAGCATACAACAAATTATCAAGAACAGCAACGCCAACTCCACATCTTCGTTTACTCATTGGTGCAACTAATTTCCATTCATTCGTTTCTGGATCAAATCTTTCAACTGAACTAATTGCATCTCCACTACACCAACCTGAAATATATGAATTAATGATACAACTCCTACTGTCAATTTACAAGACTATCCTAATTGCAATGAAGGCAATGTGTGGCTGTATATCAACCCCCCCATAAAGTCACGAATTGTGGAAGTCAAAAAAAATAGTACAAAGCCTTGAGACAACTGATTGAATATAATGTTACACATGGGTGAACTTTACTTCTTACTAGCACAGGTAACAGAAAATCTCTGCTAGGTATATACAATGTTCTCTCTAAGCTGTGAGCATGTATGTGGTGTGTGGGTTGGCTACAGAATCTGGTATCACATGTGGTTTAGGCGAACACAGCAAATGATATTTAAAGCCAGAAATAACTATTTTTGTGCTGTTTGGCTCTGTTTTAAATAGTATTTGAATTGTGATTTTATTTTCTGCAAAATCTGACACCTATCTGGTACTACACAGTTGTCGCTATAATATCAAAAAAACTACCAAACCTCCAACAGCAAATAAAGCATCTCTCGTTATTGGACGCCTTGGTCTTGTTCTTGGTCCCTGCATTAACGATCGTTCTTGTGGGAGTAACAAATAATTTTTTGCTTCATCCAGAAGGTCGCGACATTGTTCACTGGAGCGTATCAAAGGTTCAGAACCAACAACTCCGACAAGAAATTTCGGTGACAATAATGGAAGACGTACATGTTGCAGAATCTGGAAAGATATAAATGATATTCGAGCTTTTGTAAATACATTTAAAACCTCTTTAAACATTTGGATCTGACCATTGCCAGATCTCAAAATATTCCAAAACACAGAAGAACTCAATATACCTTGCCAGATCTTTTCACAAATAATGGTAGAAGATAACCCTAACTCTAACCCAGAAAGCTTCCAAGAACCTCTTGGATCACACTCTGAAGTGTTAATGTGATCCTTCTACTTCCAATTCAAATCATTTCAAGAATTGTGAAAGATATGATGAAAACAAATTTATATCTATTCCTTAAACATTCCTGAAGTCAAAGCTATTTGAAGACTAAATAAAATTCACCTTAGGTAATAAAATTGGTCTTTCATTGACACTAAATTTGACCCATGCAATGATCGCTGAGTAAACTTGTTCCTCGGATCGAATATTCAAATCATCCGATGCAATTATATCAATTAATTGAGCCGGTGGAAGAAGTAAAAATTCTTCGCTTTCTTTAACCTGAGAAAGAAAAATTGCGTTTGCTAACAATGAATTAACTCAAACATTACGCAATAAAAATTTAAAAAAACCTCTTGAAAATTAGCTTGAACAAATTTCTCAGCAACTCGAAGAAGTTCTCTGCAAGCGTGAGTGTCAGCAAAAGCACGAATACCGAGACAATTTGAAGGGTCGAGTTGTCGCTTCAAAAATTCACAGCAAATTTCTGTTATGGGAATAATAGGAATAGGAATATACCAGCAGAGAAAATAAGTAATTTTTACCCATCAAATAAGGAGCATTAAAGCATTCCTGGGGAGGGTACAGGCTCTGGGGCAACTCTTTCGAGAAACATAATGCCGCCACGACCTGCGCTGGGATATCCCAAGTCCCCAAGTATCCTAAGTTTAGATGCATGCCGGCAAAGCACTAGTAAATGGCACAATATTGCCATAGGATGTAACAATCTTTAATAAAAAAAAATTTTCGCCCTGCCCCTTATTTTGTAAATGGAACTTGTAAAACCAAAGTAATATCATTGCTGTTGTTGAATTTGTTGCAAAGTTTTATCATAAGCAACCTACCTTGTATTTCAACCATTTGAAGTAAGCATGCAGCGGGCAAAAGAGATTGAACATTATTTTCTTCGACAGTTATATGTGATGTGTAAGCAAATTCAATTAATAAATCCATTGCTTTTTCTTCTATATCACGAATCGCAACTTCTGTCTGTCTACTTTCTGCTAATTCACCCGTGAACATTGCCTGGAACAAAATAAATTAAGCTTATTACCTAGATTTTACTAGAGTATGCTATGAACAATCTGTCATTTTAGAAAAATTGACACAAAAATGTGTCTATGTATCTCATATTGTAGCATTGGAGACTCACTCTGAAATAAGGAGAGCATCCAGCAAGTACAACACGATGAGCGTAGATCTTTGAGTTCCCAACAAGAAGAACAACATCCCACAGCTCCATGTTTTTACGAAGATTGTTTAAAATATCAAGCAAATGTCTGCGAAAACAAATATCATATTTTCTGTCATTTTCAACCAAAATACTACTGTGCAACCTTCAAACTTTCATCAAGTGAGGCGGAAATGGTCTTATTATTTTTAGGGAAGGCCTGTCTGTCTGTTCAGGGAAGCGAAAAAAATTCATGAATTCAAGCAAGCATCACAGCACAGTCATACATGACTAAAATTATGATTGATTCATACCTTGGATGTTTATCTGATGTGTAAGATAGGAATGATTGCGGTGGAATTGCATCTGGTGGATTATTCGGTCCACAACCAAGATCTACGATCATTTGGTTTCGTTCGGAAAATATATTCATGCCTGCTGTTGCCATAGTTACCTCTATTTCTATTTTATTGAACTGTTGGAAAAAAGAAAAACACCACAAGATATTGAAACCAGCACTTACATACATAGCTTGTTTATTATACAGACTAAGCAAATATCTCAAAAAAGTAATGATTCTCCCAAGGAAGGAATTCAGGGGAAAGGTGGTCTACCCAACTTAGAGGGCATGTATATTATTTAGAATGTACCCTGCCAATCAAACAATCTTGGAAAGAAAAAAATGATATCCAACGGTTGTCAACCACTGATATAGAGTGCATACAAAGCATGATTAACTTATTTGCATTTAAGTCTCGTTTACATGAAGCATAACATGAAATCTTCATATAAGTAGACAACCAATGTACGTCACATCTTACGGTGCGGAAAAAATAATGAAATCCTGAAATCCTGTTTACACTGCAAATCGCAAACACAATGCTCACCATACAAATACTGTTGTTCATCATCTAATCATTAAATTCTAGACACAAGTGGTGATATTATGAATTCATAACTATATTGTTGATTAATTATTATTTCAGCTGACAAGGCTTAAGTTTGCTGTATCTAAAATGGGTTGTTTTTTGCAGTCATGTATCGTTTAATCTTTTATCTGTGATTTGGACACCATAATATGTATATTGAACATATAATGCAAGAAAGTAACATAGATGTTTATAATGACTATCAAAATATTATGTAAGCAAATTTTTTCTCTAATTTTTGTAGCCAGTGTGCCATGAAGTTACTAAAGTATGTCAATTCAATAGGTAGAATTATTTCTTATAACATTATTTTTGGCAACTTGTGTGCACACAATAATTATCTTTGAGCACTTGTTGCAAAAACTGTTTCAAGGGAAGACTGCATGCACTTCACATGTAAGCACTAGTAACAAATTGTTCCCTATTTAACCAAAGCAGATTTGATTCCAATCTTTTCCATTTCATCGATTAATTCTCCATTTTGATGCATCTGTAATAATATGTCACATCCTCCAATAAATTCACCATTGAAATATATTTGTGGAATTGTTGGCCAGTCGGAAAATTCTTTTATTCCTTGTCTCAGCGCTTCGTCATCAAGAACATTATGAGCATCGTAGTCTTCTACACCATGCATTCGTAATACTTGAACGACTGCATTACTGAATCCACACATCGGGTCTGATGGTATTCCCTTCATAAATATCACAACTTTTTTGTTTTTTAAAAGTTTTTCAATTCTTTCAGCAATTGGTATTTCGTCTGGAACGTCATTGCTTGCTTGATGACGAAATTCAGTGAAAGATATGAATCTTGATGATGCAGTTGGTAGGGGAAGTTTATTCTCTGGAGAAATTATTGTTGCGATACAAGCAGTCGATGAACTAACTTTCTTTTGAACGCAAACAACACGACTGGAAAGTCGAAAAAATCGCTGTATCCGAAACATTGTACAGTATCTGCAAATACACCAGCTAAATTTCATAAATAATAAGTTTTAAACAAAAATAATAATATTTTTTGGTTTGGTCTGGTTTCAAGATTTACTTATTAACCCATTTGCCCAACCTTGTTACATCCGCCATAAATTTAATCTCGAGTTTCTTCCATGTACAATAGACCCTCCTTTCCGCATGGGATACAAGTCGATCATACGTTCCAAAACTTATCGCTGATCCTGAAAACGGCAATTGGTAGATAACCTCCTATATAACGTGATTCATTTTCAATTTTTGCACCTGAAATCGCGGATATGGGGAACCAACCCCACGATTTATCGGACCTTAAGACACAATGGCGGTTACGTATAATATTGCTAACCGGTTTCAGTACGGTGATGTAACCGGATCCTACCGGTGTATATAGCTGCACCTGCATTTCATTTTCACGTTTGACAAATTTCATCCAAATTTTACCTTCACACCGCCAACAAATTCCTTTGTGATCACATTCCACCATTTACCGAGCAGCTCCTAATACAAGGTGAACACAGTCTATCTAGCGTAACTTGTGATGCTTTATCAGTTTATGAGGCTGTAACCAGGGAAGGACAAACTATAACGGCATTCGGCCAAGGCCCGGTGGGCTGGGACTGCTGGGCCGCTCCGATGGATAATTAAAGATGTTTAAAAAATTTGTCACGGATAACTCATGTCCACATCCCCGGGTATTCTCTGCTAAACATCGAAAGGTTCCTCGTTATATATATTGAGCAGCTGAAGCTCTAACCGACTTGTCGGTGCCACTGTATGATGTGGACTAATGGGCCGACCTAGTAGGTGAAGGATGCCTTGCTCCATTCGTTAAACTGTCCATCCAACACTACAGATGAAAAAGATATCAATGTTTTGATGAGTTTCACCTGTACACAGTTCACCTGTAAATATATTTGTTTATTAGTATTTCATAGCTCTAAATTTGCATCCACTAATGAGGAAATAATGTAATTTCGGTTGCTCATATGAACTGAGAAAATACTCATTTGAAATTATGCTAATCAAGGATAATGTGAGTATTGGAATTTGGAAACATGATTTTCAAATTGGTTTATGCTAAAGTTAAATTCTTAACTACCCCAGATAACAATTTAACTTTTTAACCGTATAGAAATAACTCACAAACACCAAAATCAACAGTTATGAAACGTTTGAAATGCCGCTGTGGAAATCTTGATGTTACACGTGTGTATGTGTAGATAGCACCAGTACAACGACATTTTTAAAGAAGATTTTCACATGTATGGTTCAATTTATACCTTATCTACGCGTATGCACTATTCTAGTCTACACAACCCTAGCGAAACAGTTGAGTTTCTCGAGTTTCAGATAGACGGGCCTCCCTTGTAATCAGGAGTGTATGTATCAAGGTGACACCGACAGAAAACTATACAATAACATATACACGATAATACATACCACTAATAATCACAAACTATATTATTACGTACATTTCATATCGTTACGTAATTGTTCTAATTCCCACAACGACATGACGTACATGAAATAATTCCAAACTCCGTTGAGACTCTCAAATTGTCCCAATTTACCGAGAGAATTCAATGATATTTTCTGAAAATCTAGGTTAAAATATTATGACGACAGCAAGTAATTGATCTCTATGACGCCAATATGAACGTTTATTTGCTTTTCTTTTGGTTCTACTTCGAACCAATGACGTACGGTCTCGTCCTACATATATAGCATATATATTGCATAATATTTTAAGTAATTTCATTCCAAATTGGATCGTTGTTGCATTAACGGTATCTGACTGGCAGAGCAATACATACAGAAGTTAAGAAGGCGTTTACTATAGATTAGTTTAATCAACTCGCATGATCTATAATACAGTCGACACCGCTTAATAGATCCACCTCGGGCCAGGCGATTTTGCATGCAATAAGCGGTTGGTTGTATTAACCGGTGGCAAATGTATATCTAAAACGATATACACGCGCAGCATTATTGGATTTTTAAAGATAGTTCTAAAAAAATGTATAAATAGTTTTATCACCGTTTTCACACATTTCGTAGAAAACATTGTACTTAAACGTTTCACAATTATACTGTAAAGTATTTTGATGAGAAATGTATTAACATAACTACATAGCATGAGCTTTGAAACATAAGTAGCCGCTGATGATCTACAAATTATTTAACGGAAATGATAGGACATGTATGACAGAGGTTTTCCTCTATCGGTGAGTCACATCATATGAGATGTCATCATATCTCACGTAATAGATCTCGCTGGAATTATTATTCTAGTTCTGTCACAAGCAGAATGAATGACAACAGTAAACAGTACAACATAAGTTGCTATACTAAGGTAGGTCAAACACGTTGCTGCCCAAGACGATAACATACTCAGGCAGCATATGAGAAATTATGAGGATATATTCTATGAAATATTTATCTCCTGTAACTGCAGTGGAGGAAATTCACTTAAATACCGAGTTATAATGATAAATATAGATAGTGACATGAACAGTATTTACACGTGTGTTCTGAAAATCCTTGTCCCCATGATTTAACTAGCATTGAAAAATAGGTACCCGCAGTAAGGGTAACTGAGGGACCGTAATTCTTGCCCTAAATAATTAAACATTTCATGCTCCTCATGCAAGCGTATAAGTCAAGTCATCAAGATTAGAAAAATCGCCTACAAACTAGAAATCGCCTAATACACCGTAATACAATGTCATAAACTGACAGGGACGAAAATAAGGTCGTAACACTATCAGCAGCCTTACATCCACACGGTAGTGTACTAATTCTATTATGTTAGGGCCTTGAAACTTGAAATAAATTTAAGGGTCGAATTATATATGGTAATCAAAAAATCATAGCCAGCAGTCCAAGACATTAAATGTGAATACAGTGATTTTTTACAGTAGTTCGTTGCTGACAAATGTGCACGTTGTAATGCTAAAACCTAATATATACTTCAGAAATTTAGGGGTCGACTTTCTAAGCATATATGGTATATTGAAAATCGAACTGTCGATAAAAACGTCTTAAAACAGAAGTCATAGCTACCACAAGGCATTCTTAATTCGTCGTGCTGTGTTTATAGTTAATCGTAATTAACATTAGTTTGCAACAAGCAGCTGTCATGACTTGAAAGGGAGCGAGGGAAGACAATAAAGCGTTAGTTAATTTGACTGCGTGGAAACGCGGCTGCGGTTTTGAACAGTGTTAGCTATTGTATTTGAAAGACCAACTTCACATCTTTTAACAGCGCTACATAAACTAAAACGAGAAAGGCTCTATTTGGACGGCATTCTTTATTGTGTTCGAGCTACTGCATATATACGTAAGAAGTTAAGAAAGCAAGACTACTTTCAGTTTTGTACATTTGCAGGTTACTTAATTCAGAAGCGAAGGCAAAGAGCTTACATTCGGGGGCAGATAGTCTTAAATTCAATTTCATGAGGAAAGACTTACACGCCTACCAGAAATGAGAAATTTTTTTACCAGCATTCAAACTCGAAGAATCGTTGACTTTTTCTCACATAGATCACATTATTAACCAGGTATATCCAAGCCGCCCTACTTTAGCTCTTAAGCTTAGATAGGATCGCCTAAGGGAAGGTATCGATAGCGTTGGTGTGTAGACGAATTTATTTTAGTTGTAGATTGATTATTACTTACCAAAAGAAGATTAAATTCTCACAAAACATCCATAATATCATGATTTGAAAATTTACCACTTCAAAAACCCCGTATTTGTCAGGCACTCTACATGAAGTACCTGACCCAGACACACATACGCTTACGTGAAGTAGCAGTTATACATTATAGACTCGTAGGCTATGAATAAAGTGTATCCAGGTCATAGGGACCTTGAAAAGAAGTCAATTTCCGAAATATTTTCGCCTTTGAGGTCGATCATGGATTCAAAAAGTTTGGTCAGCCTTATTTTAACTAGCTAATAAGAGCTGTTGATTGGAACGATGTATTTCATGCATAACTTGTGACCTGTGACCTCTGGAGGGAAGTAAACAAAGAAACAGATGTTTTGTTTTCTTGGTAATTAAAATTTGACAAAGAAAACGCTTACGATGGTAGCAAAAGCATGTCAGGAGCTTATGAAGGATTAATATTTGACACATAAATGCTACCCTACTTCTATAAATAATAGGAAAACATTCATTAAAGCGAAATAAGAGCGCCGTGGGGCAAGTAAATGATATTCTACGAAATCGTTATGATGACGGCAATTAAGAAGAAGTTAAACTTAACTTTATAGATGGTGGATTAAGATAAAATCGAATTTTCAATGGGTTACATCGTAATTGTAAAGTGCCTTTTAAGTGGAAGTGGCAGAAGGCAGTATATATAGTTGACTTGTAGCGAAATAATGTGTCGTTCTGTTAGCGAACTTTTATGAAACAGTTTGGTCTTAACTCATTTTTACTACTTTTTAGTGCTGTTTCGTCACTTTGAGATTCATAAATAGATTT
This sequence comes from Halocynthia roretzi, assembly GCA_013436055.1. NCBI lineage: Eukaryota > Metazoa > Chordata > Ascidiacea > Stolidobranchia > Pyuridae > Halocynthia > Halocynthia roretzi. The sequence continues at coordinate 27,634 of QRAM01000599.1, read as the reverse complement.
CGAATAGTTAATTCACAATGGCTGTGAACCACCTCATGTTTAACCAAGATAAATCTTGCTTCAGTTGTGCAATGGACAACGGAATTCGTATTTACAATGTTGAACCACTGGTGGAAAAATGTCGCTTGGAAACCGAAGTTGTCGGAAGTGTTTCGAAAGTTATCATGCTTCATCGCACAAATTTACTCGCAATTATTGGTGGAGGCCAAAAGCAACGATTTGCATCGAATACTGTCTTGGTATGGGACGATAGAAAGAAGGTTCTGGTCAGCGAATACAGGTTTTCTCATGATGTATTAAATGTACGTTTGCGAAGAGACAAACTTGTTGCTGTTCTACAGAAACGAGTCTATGTATTCAATTTCCCAAACGATTCGAAAAAGATTTTGGAAGTTGATACAAAACGTAATCCTCTTGGACTTTGCGAGCTATGCACAAGTTCAGAAAAACAGGTGATGGCTGTACCCGGTCACAAAGTCGGTAGTTTACAATTAATTGATCTCTCTGCTGCTGATAGTGGAGATTCTGCATCTCCTGTCAACATAAATGCGCATCAAGGAGAACTCGCATGCATTGCGATTAATCATCAAGGAACTCTTGTTGCTACGGCATCGGCGAAAGGAACGCTTATCAGATTGTTCGACATTCAAACGAGACAAAAGCTTGTTGAATTACGACGGGGGACAGATCAAGCGATGGTTTATTGCATAAATTTTAGTAACGATTCATCATTCTTGTGCGCCTCTAGTGACAAAGGAACCGTTCATATATTCGCATTAAAGGACAAAGCGTTGAACCGTAGATCAGCCTTCGCAAAAGCGGGAAAAGTCGGTCTAATTAATCCGTACATTAGTTCCCAGTGGAGTTTAGCTAATTTCACAGTACCTGCAGAATGTGCGTGCGTCTGTGCTTTCTCCGGTTCAAATTCGGTTGTTGCACTTTGCATGGACGGAACTTTTCATAAATATTTGTTCACAGCGGACGGAACATGCAATCGTGAAGCTTATGATATTTATCTTGAAGTTGGTGATGAAGTTGATTTCTAAAAGAAAATATCTCTTCATTCTGAAATAAAGTGTAGTTCTTTATATTAATTAGTCTCAAATCAGTGCTAGTCCTGTTTGGATGCAGGGTCCCTAGTTAAGACATACACATGATGTAATTTCCAGTCCATACTATGACTAATACGGGAAGAATTTTACATAGATATCTTGAGGGGATACTACCTTATCAGTTTTTTAACTAGCCGGAAATTTGTGAATACGTGAATTTTGATATACTACCTTAAGCAGAAAATATTCTGTAATTTCTTTAAGTAGGATTAATAATTTATTAGGATTCGGGTTAATAATTTATTAATTCTTTTTTGTGTTCCACTGCTACTATCTTGGTATGTATATGTTATCTCAACCAAATAACATGTTGTTGCCCTTGTGCCATTAATAACCAATGCTTTATTTCAATGCCTTCAAGGTCCAAGGCAATTATTTTTGTTATTCACCATTTCCTTCACATTGAAGTCTCAATAATAATTTGACATGCTACTAGCCAGCATGTTGCCTGTGTATTCTAGAAATAGCATTTTGCTCAATTATCAAACATTATTTTATATTTGTTGTACAGTGTACGGTTATATCGATGATGGTGTCTGATATTCTTTTGGTAAATACTGTTCGTTGTGGAACAATTTATACAGTTCATTGAATGAAGTAAAACAATAAATGTATAATAATGTATGAACCAATATTCTCAGTTAAGAGGAAGAACTACAAACTGGGAAAGACACTGTGTGTATGTGTTACAGTACAAAGGATTTCATGAAATTCCATAATAATTGAAATACCTGAACAAATGGAGGATTCAATAAAATTATACATTCTAGGTATAACACATACACCTCAATGCATTAATATATTATGATATACCTCATTGTATAATGTGTTTCACATAAAAATGTCCTGGATAATACAATGGAAATACAACCAGTCTTAACAGAGGATATTCACTAATACTGTATAACATGCAGTGACTAAATTTCCTCTCTGGGATGTGTTGTAATATATATATAGCATTGAATGGGATGACGTAGTCATACTGTTGAATGGAAATATCACGAACATAATAAAAATACAATCAAAATTCAAACTTGTGTAACGGATGATTTTACGAATCTCATTTCAACACTCTTTATGGTGTTACGCGTCTGTTACTTATAACAAACCCTTGAAGCTGTGTACACAAACGTTTTGTAACTGGCGTGCAAAGAGAATTAATGTGCACACATAAGGTTGATTACAAAATATATCTTTTAAATATTAACTCTACTTATTGCATACAGTGCATATTTTTGTCAATTGCACAAACATATGGTTTTTGGACTGATTCGAGGGAGCATCAGATGTTTGTATTCATGAACTACTTGACACTGTCTGCAGCTTTTTTATGTTTTGTTCCTCTTATATTTGTTTAATGGCATTCTTATTTCGCCTAAATAATTGAAAGATAAGCTTTGTAGCATTACTGTAAGATATCTGACCATGACTAAGCGTTAGCAAATTAGTTATTCAAAGGGTCAATGAACAGTGTTTCGTTTCCCTGTATTAAGTTTATTAGAGACCACATATTTCATGAGGATTAGAATTGTACTTGTGTACTAATGAGTGACTATCTGCTACATTGTGCTATCATTTTCCAATACCATCATAAATTACATACCTGTGATCAATGTTTTCTCCATTCTCCACCTACAGGTTTTGTAACCAGCCTTTGAGTCTCATTTTCTGTTATATCTCTTTTCTGTATTCCTTTTGCCATGTAAAGAAGTTTAATATTACAATTAAAATATGAATAGTATGTGGTCCACCTCATTTTTCATTGGTTCAGGGTTATAGTGTTTTGCATAATTTTTAGTTCTTCAAATATCCAAAGCCCTGAAAAATGTAGTAAACTGCATACTATATGAAGCATCAATTTGTCCTATGGAACAATTTCAATTTCATACTTCTCGATCACGGTAGCCAGTGTTAGTTGTAATGCAACGGATAATCCGTTGCACAATAGTGGCACCTGATTGATCATGTTAAAAGGGAGCACAATTGAAATGATATATGTTGATATAAAAATGATTTTGAATACTGGGTGGCAGTAGTACTAGAGTCCATAAGTCATATCACAAGGGCTGAAAATTCAAACCTCGATTATCTGTACTCTTCACATATCCCAACAAATGCTGATAATAATAGACAGATGATGTAGTGTTTACTTTATACTGCTGGTGAATTCATGTAAATATAAATCATTTTTCTCTTACAATTTCCATGCATGAAAGGTTCAGTTGTAATTTTTTATGCTGAGCAAGATATTTGGACAGGGGCATAATTTCAGTGTATGTAATAGGCGGTATACTTCCCGTGACATATCTAAGATGTTCTGGTGTCATAATAGACATACAAATAATCTTTTCCTGAGATTTAACACAAAAAGCATTTTTTAATCAGTAATACTTTACATAGATAAAATATCATTGGTTTTTTTCTTCACAAGTTAATTGAACATCTTTGCTGATCTAAACAATACATGACTGCATAGTGAAAAGAATTCGTAGGTAGGAAGAGAGGAACATAGTCTTATGAATTTTGAAGGAGTAAGTAATATGTATTGCATCTCATTTGTAAAGATGGAGTGCCAGAAAAGGAATCAACTATTCAAATTTGTTAGTATTTAAATATGAGAAGCAGTTGTACAGGTATTTCACATACTGGAGTGTGAGGCGAGATTTCTTTACTCCAAAATTAATAAAGGAGAATTATATGTCTGTGCGAGTGATATCGAAATTCTACCGATAGCTTGAGAATTCAATCAACATTTTACACTTCCGAGTCATGCTAGTATGATATTCAAAACCTATTCTGAAATACAAAGAAAGTAAAACTTTGGGCTTTTCTTTTATCTGATAAATTTGACATGCACATTTTTGACTTCAAAATTTGGGGTGTGTATTCTACATGGAGTAGAATATTGTGAAAATTTTAGATATGTGCCGACAAAGAGCGAGTTGCTCAACGCAGGTATGCAATTCCGTACACACCATTATCCCCCTAGCATAGGTTAACTAGGACAATTGGCCCCTAATAATACTCAATTAGGGTTGACTGTATTAATAGTTGGTAGTATGTAAAATATATGAGGTTAGTGAACATTCCCTGTAAAAATTATATCAAGAAATTATATGTGTCATTATCTGATTATATGTTTTATAGGACTACTAATTGATTTTTCTGCATAATTATATTTTTGACATCAGGATTCCTTCTTCTGGATACAGTCATCTCATAGTAACTAATTCTTCCGAGGCTGTCGGATGAATTGCGACACAACTATCGAAATCGGCTTTTGTTGCTCCCATTTTCAAAGCAACACCGAATCCCTGTAACATTTCATCACACCCCAATCCCTGCAAAATATATTGTGATAAAATGATATTTTTACCTTGTATCAATCTATACGGTATAATACCTTGAACTAAGTCATTAATTGATTCCATAGGCTGCATTGTAAGCCGGACATAATGCCAGAAAGTATGACAACAAACACATAACAATCGGCGTAAACAACGCACATAACTCTCGTCAAGTTATTGAAGATTTTAAAGAATATTTTCAGATATTTCAATTTGTAAAGAATATTAAATAGAATGAGGTCGAAAAAAATAATGTTTTCTGAATGAACTGACCTGCATGTGTAAACCAATTACTTTCTCCTCTGGCAACAAACAAACGAGTTTCATCAAACAGCGAGTTTTCCTCTTAGTCATTGCGTAATACATCGGAAGAGAATTAGACTTGTATGTCTGAAATAAATGTAAAAATGGCTTTGAACAACACATTGCATCCCTGAAAGTTTCATATTCAGTGTGTGAAAAAAATCATATATCGAGAAAAAAGTATTTGGTATTTGTGCACTAAATGTAATAAGAAAAATTTACTTTCAGTAACTAGACCTTAATACTATAAGTAAGATTCATACTTTTGCCCACATACTCTTGCCACTCTTTGCACAACATATGGTTTTTTGTGTGCACAGGTTAACAAACAATACATGAAAGTCAATACTGACCTTTATTTTTGCATCACCATATTTCACTCTTGCTTCCTCTTCAGTTAAACCAATTGTTCCGATCGGTGGATGACTGAACACGACCGTCGGAATGTTGGTGTAATCCAGTTTTAAATCAGTTTTTCCATCAAACAGTCTATAATTTGAAAAAATCAGATTTATATTGCGAATGAGTAAGACAAGTAAATGAGTGCTAAAAATTCCACATTTACAAAAATATCCCCATCTGGCAAGAAAGAAAATTCTTTCTAACTAAGAGCTCATAAACACCCTGTAATTCACAAACTCCAGTTCAAAGTGTTACAGTAAATACCCTAACCCATTGACCACATATTACTGTAAATCTAGGCCGACCAGCATTCAACTAGAATAAGCAAGTTATATAAAAAGATAATTCTCAAATAAAATTCCTGAAAATAGAAATTTTTTAACCTATGAGCAAGTCTTCTTCCTGCAGCAATTGCGACCGGTGTTAACAGCGCTTTGCCTTGAACATCACCAACGGAATAAACACCGGATACTGTAGTATTTTGATATTCATCAACTCTAATATTTCCCTTTGAATCAAGTTCGACTCCAATCTTGTCAAGTCCTGCAACAATGATGTAAAAATATTATACTGCTATGTCATTTATATTATACTTCATCCACAGGGGGCGTCAAATTGAATACAGAAAGCTTAGCACCAAGTTGAAAATAACAATTCAATACTTTCAATATATAATGTTGCATAGCGCTGTTTGGACCCCTTCTCACACTGACTAAGACTGTTAAATAAAATTCTGGAGTTAAAATAAAAAAACATACTTCCGGCAAAAAATCTCGACTCATTAGTGTAGTGCTTTTCAAATTGTGTGCCACAACACTTAAGTGTGTCACTGAATTACCTATATCACTATTTGGTTTCCTTCCAATAGCCCACAGCAAACAATCAACATCATCTTCAACACTTTCACCAACAGGGTCAGACGAGTTGATTGTAATCTAGAAAAAAGTACAATGATATGTATTGAATATATAATTCTAGCAGAGGGAGCTTGTGTGATGGTATTACATATGGCCACTAATAGGATGATGGATGGAGGTTACTGTAACTCCATTGTGGGTCACCATCATTCCTGAATTGACCCAAACTTTGCAGGTACCCTATTTATACAGTTGGGTTGACTGCGAGCTGGTGGTTGTGTCTTGCACAAGGACATGGCTTGAGGTAATTTCGAACCTGGAACCTCTTGATTGTGAGACGCGCTCGCTATCTATGAGCCACTCTCCCACCATAAATAATTAATTTGTTATGATATTAAATAAGTCACCTTCAATTTTCCAGAATCTTTTTTCTCAACTTTCTTGACATGAGAGAATTTACGGAACTTTATTTCTGCTTCTTCCATCTCTCTCATTACATTTTCACTGATCATTGAATCAAATGTACGAAGTGGTTGATGTCTATGAGATGAGGTAAATCAAATATTTAATTCTGGTACTCGGGTCATGCAAACAAGACATTTGCTAAGTTTTTTCAAAATAATAATGACTGCTCAAACTATGACCGTTTGATATTTATTTATTCATTTATTAAATCATCCATGAAATTTGTTGTTCAGATATTCAACATAAAACTGATACTTGATACTGATACAATCTGAAGATATTTTTCAAGTTGCTGGCACGGAACCTGGTCGTTGCTAAGTTAATCCAAACTAAGATTCATGAAAAATAAATCTTACCTTCTTATAATTAGTTGAGTATCTGTACCAAGACCATTCAATATTCCGGCCATTTCAACAGCAATATATCCAGCTCCTACAACGACAGCTTTCTTAGGAAGATCCTCAAGGTCAAAAAATCCATCGCTGCTGATACCGTACTTTGCTCCTGGAATTTCTTCTTCGGAAGGAAACATTGGATAACCGCCAGTTGCAATGAGGATATTCGGAGCTGTGTACTTCTTCCCCTTAACCGATATGATGGGATAAGGAGCTTTCTCACCAGTGAAAACAGCGTGACCAAAAATTTTTTCCACTTTCGATTTGCCAAGGTTGGTATCATAAATTCCATTCAATCTAGCACAAAGAAAAAACAATTAGTAATGTTGCTTCACAATTTCACACATGCTGAAATATCAAATATTTCTTTTTGATTTTTATTAATTAGGTTTTAAGGTGGTGCATAACTTTACCATATGTTTCCTCAATATATTTTTTACATTTTGTTGTGTTTAAAATTTGACGAGATCATACACATTTAAAGTATACAAATTATCACCTCTTGATATAATCATCTCTCTTTTCTTTGATCGTTTTCCAAGTAAATTTTGTTGCCCCACTCAGTTCAAATCCATATCCTGCACAATCATGCAACATCTCAGCAATGGAGGATGTATAGAACATTACTTTCTTCGGGACGCATCCCACATTCACACAAGTCCCACCAAGACGACCTTCTTCAATCAAACCGATTGTTTTATTGAATTCAGCTGCTCTACGTGCGCTTGCAATTCCTCCGGATCCTCCACCAATTACAAGATAATCGAATTGTTTAACAGAAGACATATTTCGAATGAATGCTTTGGGAATTGAGCGAATCATAGGCGAAGAAATAAATGCAGCAACAGGATGTAAACACAATAGTATAATACCACAGGAAAAACATATAAACTGGAAGACGTTTCCCATCTGCCATTATATAACAAATTCTTTCAAATCCTCATATAACATATTCTTATTCATATATACTTGATAGGTGCATGGAAATTCAACGGATATTGTAGCCTTTCTTCCCCATAGTTGCTACCGTTCTAGCTTATAACCCCATGTATTTTCTTCTCTCACGCTATTCCTATATCAATAGCGGAGCTTAGCTGGCGGATGTAAACCTATTCACTTTACATGTTGAGACGTTTCCGTTTCATAGCTAATCATCATGACTCGGCAATTTACAATAATTGAAAAACTTCTTTAATGCCAGAAAGCTTTGCTATATCCTTGCTAACAAAGAACAAAATAGTATTATCATATACAGTAAACACCCGATTATCCAAATTTGTCCGGACCGGCACATGTTTGGATACGTAAAAAGTTTGGATAATGACTTATGGACACCAGTACTGCCACTTAACATATAATATAATTTTTACGTCGATATATATATCATTCCAGAATCACATCAATTTATTGTAGCCTCCCAAAATCGAGAAAAGCAGTCTGAAAAATTTTGGTGATCATAGAGTGAACGCAAAGCACAAAACATTGTAAATTTTATATAGTGATTGTATGTGTGTGAAATTTAAAGCGCATCAAAAGCTTTCCCCTATTATAGCAAAGAGTTGGTTAACTTCCTTCATATTCATGACCCACAATAAAATATAACCTTACACCAAATAACCAAGTATCTGTAACCACCTAGTTTTTATCAAGCGCAATTTTTCTACAGAATCTAAATTCAAGATGGCGTCTGAATCAAAATATTACTGAGAGCTCAGGGAAGATTAATGCAGAAAAGAGTTCATCATTCAACTGAGCTCCATTTATACATATAATCATCCTAAAGAGAGTTATTATATTTCATCCAAACGAGATCCGAGTTTACACATTTGTTCTTCAAATACATTAAGGATCAAATTCAATTCTGATTGTTTTGATTTTTTCTGCATCATCAGCAAAGATTCGAATTCTTCTGTCGGGTCAAGTTTGATTTTTGTCACCGGGTCAAAATTGAATTTTTCAAGAATATGGGAGTTGATTTTCTTCTCTTCTTCTAGTTTTGCGATTAAAATTTCTGAGTCTCGACCTGAAACACAAACACAAAAATTGATGCATACATTGGAACTATTAAAGGACCAGGGTAAAGCAGTTCTCATTTTATATATCTTAACAAGGAATGTCAGAGAGTTACCGGACTGTCATTGTTCTACCCTGTTTTTATTTTCTCTCATGAATAGTGGGATGGGCTCAGTTACTTATTTATGCAGAAGAAATAGAAATAAAATTTACTTTTTTCTTTTAAATTTGCAACTTCAAGTGATTTTGCCTCAACTTTACTTTTCACTGTTGACAATTCTTGCTTCATTGAAATCAAATCAATTTCTAGCGAATCAACCTTGACACGGAGATTGTGTTCTGATCTGAAATACATCTTCATGGTCACATACAAATTAAGAAAAACATTTGTAATTAATCAAAGCATCCTGAAAAAGAATATATAATCTAATACAAACGTAGCATTCAATTTTAGATCATGCGAATGAATCAAAGTATATATCATATCATTTTCTATACACATCACACTGACTATGTAGCAATAAGCACTGGTTATCTTAGTAGCAGGAAATGTTCAACTGCAGTTGGGTTTTGACTATAATTGGCTTTCCATAATAAACTACAAAACTCAGTTATACAAATGTGGAGTCTGCACAGGCGGAACAATAGGAAAGAAAGAAGCAAGGAATATTAATCACTTATTATCATTAAGTTTCACCTCAGAACCAGTAATCAATTTTTACCTTTTAATTTCAGAAATTCCTCTTCTATCATTAATCACTGAATTTTTATGTTCTTTTTGATTCTTTTGTTTGTTTTTGTTTTCTGGAATTTCTCTCAACGGAGATTTGATAACTTTCGGCTTCACCAGTCTGGTCAGCTAGAAAACAACAAAAAATATAATGTAAAGGTATTATCGTAACGTTACCAACGATAACTGCAGTTCTAAAGGTTTGTAAAATAGTATCTGTATGTACAGTGGGGCTGTAATCCTTCAATAAACAAGTGGCTACGTGAAAGGTTTAGATATGCAGCTTCGTGATTCATTAAATAAAAGATCCGTTTCCTTACTTTCGTAGGCATTCCGCTCGAATGTTCCATCTTCGGTGCATGTTTTTCATTATAAACTTTACCAACAGCTGCTATCGTTTGTTTCTTTTCTCCAAATCTTGGTCTTGGTATTTTTGATGGAGAAGACATCTCGAATTTCTTTCATCAAATGCTGAAACAAAAAATCAAAACAAAGTTTCCCCGCGCGAGACGGATTCGCTACAGCTACTTTATAATAAGTTAACCCGTTGACCTCAATTTCTTTCAACCAAATAAATCACACCACTGTCCAAGGTAATATTTTATTGATGAACTGATTATTGTGGCGTGCGTGAATAATTTCGGACCGGGGTCAGCTCACTTTAAACCAATAAAAGACTTGATTCGTAACCTATAACCTTTAGTCCGGAAATGCATAATTTGTAAACATTTCTAACTAATGAGTAAACAAAGGTAACAAGGAAGACAGAATTTGAATTATCGATGAAAACAAGCAATGGAATCGAATCAAACGAAATCAGAGGAAATATTTTACGACGAAGTTGAACAGAAACAAACAGCAGAGAATAAGAGGAGGAATAATTACAGTCAACCACAGCCAGATTTGCTGTGAGTTTCGTATATTGATCTCCTATACTAAATAACGATACTATTCTAAAGAAACGATTCCCAAACTTAGTTCTTAGGGGAGGAAAGAGCAAAGATCAGCCTGTAGCTATTAAATTAGCCTTTGTAGTGTGCTTTTATTGATATCGGAATTATAACCACAGTCCTGACTATTAAATAGAGTAATATTGACTTGTTCTTTTTTGAACGATTTCAGGTTTCGACGTCTCGGTCTTCTCACGATCATCATTCTCCTCTTTCTCATCATCATTGTGATGCTTTTACACATTATCATTGTTGCAATATTTTGGACAGTAAGTCTCCATTCAAGTTTTTTTTTCTGAATAATTACTTTGAATTTGAATTAACCCTCAACCCATGGAACATGCATCAAATGTAGTACATTGAATGCACCCCAATGAAATTAATGATGAAAAAAGTAAGCCTGCACATGCAAAAAGTATTCATCAAATACAGATTTGCAAACAGGAATACAAATAGCTTAAAAGCGAGAAATATATCTTGTAAAAATACTAGATATATCAACATTAACATAGTTTCACAGAGTGTATGAGGGTAAATGAATTGGTAAGCCAACTCTGCCTTACCTGAAAAATGCTGTAGATCACATCCCACCTGTTTTCTGAAATAGTTATTAATTTCTTTTTCAGAATAATTCTGCTTACTTTCATGATCCAGAAGAAATACTACAAATGTTATTAAATTATTGCAAAGAAGAATTTTATTTATTCTACATGTCAATCAGGTATTTTGCCTCACATTGATTCGTATAAGTTTAATTCTTTTCCATTGACAAGCCAACGGCAGTAATTTTATTTCTTGCTAAAGATAGGGACACTTAGCACCCCCTCAGCATCCCAGTACCACCCATGTTAAGATCCACTGATCTGGATATTAGACATTGGTAGAATTTTAATATCGCTCACGCAGACAGTTGTCTTTTTTAATTGACTTGACAATAAGTCGAGTTGAAGTACTTTTATCTTGACTTATCAAGTATATATGGTATATCAGTTTAAGATATTATTTTCTAGTTGGCAACTTTGATTCTGGCGTACAGGAACAATTCTTATTTTTGTTTCAGACACTGGAATCATTACAAAGACGGTAAATTGCATGTGGTATTGGAAAATCATTTTGCAAGTTAAAAGAAGTGGTGTTGTACAGGTTGAACATCAATTATCCGACATCCGTGAGTCCAGGACCATGTCGGATTACTAGAGATTTATATAAAGAAACCTCTATTGCATACCTCCTAATTCTAAAACACAAAGGAATGTTGTAAAATGAAATGTAATAATGAAACTAGATGTAGCTAGCATCACAAATAATGAATCACACGCTGTCAAGTCACAACCACTGTTATTGTTCACATAACACAGTATGTGGCCTTGGCACGGGACGATCGCGGCACCATGCCATGTGGTGAACTAATCACGCAGCCGCAGCAACTTCAAAAGATGAAGAAAATACCTTACTGGAATAACGATGCTAACAAATGAATGTTCAGCCTGTATATGCTTTACATTTTCTTTTAGTTTTTCAGTATTCCTTATTTATGTGCAATGTAATAAAATACACAAATAAGTCAAAGCAATTTTATTTCTTTATTAGGTAATAGAAAAAGATGTTTTCTAGAAAAATAAGCTCGATAAATAATTTGTTTCAGCAGCAATAATCAGACCGAGCATTTCAACCACAATTTTTCCACACTACTTCCTCTTCCAAAAATTATTAAATCACATTGTTACTGGGTTAATGGAAAGTAGGTGAAGAGTAAAAATATTATTACAGGGTTGTTGGATGATAAATAAATGAATTATTGCCTTATTTACCTGTTTACAGGTGTTATGCGACATCAATTATTGAAAATATTTTGGTTATTTATACATTATGTTATATAAAAATAATTCACACAGATCATCTTGCTCATATTGAATTCAGATGTGAAAAAAAAAAATTCTTAGTCGATCTGTAGGATATTTAGGAATTACAGCCGAACCAGTAAACCCTACCGACTAAATAAAATCATTTAGGTCAAAAATATTTCCTTGAGAAACATTATCACTGTGAAAAAACAAACTAAATATCCAAAATAATAATAATTAAATGATTGAAATATACGAGCTCTAAAGCAAGTCATAATAAAACACAAACTCGCCTTCAATCATGTCATCGATGTCTAATGATGTCATCTTGCTGTGTTAATGATGTCATCCCTGTCTTACATCTTCCATGTAATCTGCAGCAGGCATTTCAGAAACCGTACGATCTTCTGTTAAATCTAAACTTTCATCTTTGTCGCTGCTACGAAGCAAATCGTCACCATTGTTGCTTAGTTCCTGAAGATGAAAGAAGAATTTATTATTTGCAGTGATTTTATTAGATAAAACAAATAGTAGAAATTTTGAAATTCTGAATTTTTCATTTAGAATTCTAAAATTTTAGGGTTGTAACTCCGAATGTACTGAATTTTTGGAAATGGTGGATATATAAACAAGGCTTCCTTAATTCCACACAAGCTTAGAAGCCAGGCAGAAATCAAACATAGCCTTTGTTTGTGACAGTGATTTCGAGACGTTTGAAACTGCGAATAATCTACATTTGTTCGATGAGTTATTCTGGCCACTAGGTGCACCCGTTAAATTTGAAATGTCAGTTTTGTAACTTTATATTTTGTTAATTGTAATGAATTTGCATTTACTATTTTATGAGGAAATAATAGATAAAATTTTATACCTGGATCTCTTCTGATATACTTTGTTCGCTGTGGAAGTCATCATCGTAACTCGCAGAACCTATAAAGCATGAAATACACAGTCATATTGCTATCAGCGTCTCCTAGGAAATACAGTGATGGCCCATACTCCGTAATTATTTCATTATTTCAAGTTTCAATTTTAATTACTCCCGTGGCAAATCACAAACTTACTGCCGTGCATAAGAAGCCTTGATTCTATCTGGCAACAGGTAGTTCTCTGATAAATTAATATCAGAAAGAATGGAAGTGGAAACTGATATGAATATTATACAAACCAAATTCTGTTTTTTGTTTCTTATTTTGCCATTCTGGTTCTGTCATGCTTGGCGTAATTGCTGGAGCATCATGTAACGATGACATTCGACTGCCAGAGTAACCACTGTCTGCAGTCCTATAGATACAACAAGTGAAATTAAACATACAATTTAATGATCTCTCCTTCAATATGATAAAAGGCGGGGGTTCACAACCTTTTTTATGCCCCCAAACCCCCAGGGAATGTTTGCTCAATGCACCCCTTAGAAAAGTAACATCATATCTGAAGAATCCTAATCAATAATTTTTGACTCCGGGTACCCCATTTATGCAAATGTGGGTCAGGAATTGCACCCACCCTTTAGATACATTTATTATTCTGTATAAATTACCGGAGCCTGGAAGCAGCACCACCATCTGGTGACTTTTGTTCTGGTTTTGAATCAAAGAAGTCGTCATATTTTTCTTCCATACTGACATCTTGTGACAGAGAGTCCGAGGGAACCAGATAACCTGCTGGAACACCTAAAATTTATAATATTTGAAGTCAAGAGTAAACATTACGGAAAAGAATATTTGATGAATGTTTTTTGATACTTTGTCTTAATTAGTGAAGTATAAATAATTCAATTATGACATCGGAAACAAACTAAATTAGGACTTCAATTAATTTCATTCGTATCCCTGAATTCAGCTATGAATATCTCGATTCTTTATCCGGCTGCTAGGGCAGTAGGTCCAGGACCACAATTACAAATAACATTCTAGTATAACAATATTTTATTACAAACCTTCATTCGAATTTTTTTTTGTATTTTCTGATGGAACTTCGTGAAATTTCTGATTTTGCTGCAAAAAGAAAATAAGGAGATGAAAATCAGACGACAAATACTTAGAGAAAGAATAATAAGTGCTACTTCACTTTGAAGTTTGGATTAGAGGTTACTATAACATTATTGGAGGTCACCATCATCGCTTTAGTGATTGTTACACGTTGCCGGCACGCTATTTAACAGCTGGGTCTACTGTGAGCTGTTTATTATTTTTTATAACTCACCTGTTTGGAATAATAATGATCTTTTTTCTCTGGTGAAGGTTTATCTGGTGATTTGACAACAGTTTGTTTTGAAGGAATCAAAGGAGATGATTTGTTTGTTCCAACTAAACCAAAATAAAATGAATTAGAAATTATCTTACTACAAAAACATGCTGACTTGCACACTCAGAATGGTACCTTTATTTGATGATGTGAGCAGAGAGGTTATATAGTATATCTCAATTACCGATATGAGTGTCATAACATAAATCGATGATTGGAGGGTAAAACATGTATTTTCCATTCTGCGTGTGCAAGTCGTCTCGGTAACTTATGCACAGAAATAACCAAACACTGAATTCAGCTCTCACCTGATGTAATTGATTGACACATACTGAATAATTTCCTGAAAATTTCGAGAAATTCATCAAAACTGACACCTGAAAATAATATACATCATTTTCAAACTAGAGATGAATTTGTGATAATATTTCAAGTCTACTTGTACTCGAAATACTCCTATAGTAAAATGACTTGGCTTAAGATAAAGTTTTTAATAAAACTCCACATCACATACCCGATGAAAATTTATTTTTGAATTCATCAGCAACAAATCCTTCTAACATCATTGGATGGAATGTTGGACACGCAAGACTGATCACAGCTGTAACATCCTTTTTATCAATGACACCAGAACTGCTGTTGATGAACGGATCAAATTTTGAACGGAGAAATTCGATTTGATGATATTCAATATTCTGTGAATGAAATGTAAATTCATTTCGTACAATGTGATTTGTGATGTCATATTTAGGACTTGACTTGAATATCTTATTTATCGTGATTATAACATCACAAAATAATATAATATTGAATGATAACATCTCGAACAGACCTCTGATGAATTTTTCTTTGATTTAGCTGCGAGTATAATCTTCAGTAATAACGGAGATCTGTGTTCCTTCTTCTCCGGCGATAAATTAAGACTTTTGAAAAGTTCATCAGCTCTGATATCTTCATTCTTAATATTAAATACAAATGGAAAATTAAAAACTCAGGTTAAACATGAAAATTGTAAACACTTTCTCAGGCAAAGGGATAACTTCGCACAGATGAACAGGGGTGTGGGAGCCGGCTTCTTTTGGCTGGAGTCAGAATCGGTAAAATACCGACGCTGAATCATTCCTCAACCAAGTAAAGACATTGATGAGCCAACAGCAATAATTTTATTCCTTGCCAAATATGGGGATACAGTAATAGGTGAAAATCTGCCAAGTAGAAACCACATATATATTTAACAATTTGAATTTTTTTAAACGTATTTTAAACCATTATAAATTATTCACACACTCTTATTTACCTTATTAACCTTTTACCACGGCATTTATCATGAAATAAAATACATACAATATTACATTAAAATACATACGATATAATAGTATATAAAATCCATGAAAAATGAACCGCAATATTGCAAGGGAGGACTGTATTCATGTAAATGATACATGTCCGCCCCTCAAGAGTTTACCTTCAGGGTACCACCCACATTAAGAACAACAGATCTAAATAGTTTGCTGATTCCTGAATCAGAACTATCGGATTAGTTCTCTTGTTCGATATTGAAGCAAACTATTACAAGCGATATTTCAAACTTAAAACTTACAACAATATTTGCTTCAGGTTTGAAAACTGCAGCTGTGTAATCGAGATTGAAGAAATTCAAAAATTCATTGACGATTGCAGAACATACACGTCCATCATCTGTTGCATTGAATTGTTGTAAGGGAACATTACGAAGTGGAACTTGACTCTGTAAAAATAAAAATAATGAATAAAAAGAGAGAATAAAAATTATCAAGAATAAATTTATCATTTACTTTATTCAAATCTTGAGTTTCTAATGCCAGGAATATGCTTGAACGAAGTTCAGCCTGAAGACAAAAAAATTAAGTCAAAAGTTGTTACTACAGTAATCCCTCACCTATCGAGGGGATTGCGTTCCAGAGCTTCCCGCGATAGGTGAAACTCCGCGAAGTAGAAACCACATATTTAATTAATTATTTGAATATATTTAAACGTATTTTAAACCATTATAAATCACCCCCACACTCTTATTTACCTTATTAACCTTTTTAGCGCTTAAACATACTAGTACTGTACGACACGGCATTTATCAAGAAATAAAATACATACAATAATACATTAAATGCATACAATACAATATTATATAAAAACTGCCATGCAGTGAATCCGCGATGAGTGATGCGATATAGCAATGGAGGACTGTAAATCTTTATGAGAGAGTTAATACTAACTACTAAAACATACAGTACCACCTGCTAAACACTAAATACCGCTGTGCCATGTTACCAGGGTTATCTTGGTCGCACTCGTCGTATCGATGATGAAGTGCGACATTAAAAAATATCTTAGTGCTATTAAATTCAGCTAAAGGACTGACTGTGTGCCTTGAGTTATCAGTTACCAGAATCTAGATTAAACAATTCTATAAAGAATCGCAAGACACTCACAACTATGTACTTAACGTTCACCAAAATCTCTATTTCTGAGTTCAAAAAAGTTAGTAAACTGCACATACGCATATAACATTGCCATAAATAAACTACAAACATACAAATTACATTGTACACCTTAATTTTTCCAAGTATTCCATTTTTTTCGAGTGTTTGTACCAATAAATCTCTCAGTTCAGTATCTTCCTCTGCCGCCGACATTTTGTAAAATTTTGCGGCAACCGATGGATTAGTTCGCATACGTCTCAGTTTGAATTTTGATTCATGGTCATTCAACCGGAACGCAACACCGCAAAACGGTCCAATGCATCAGGACCGATTCTAAAATATGATAACGAATCCGGCGAACAAGCATTGGTGGAAATGGTCTCAAATAAAAAGTGGTTACAGACACTAATAATACTCATCAATCAATCGAATTACATGTACTACATAAAAAACATCTGCATATGTAAAAACAAACGAGCAAATGAAGAATCCTCGGACACAGTTGCCCGTTACGGGGGAGTAATGATGTCAGATACCCCTGAATCAGACTTTCTTACTAATTTGTGTGGTGAACTAGCAGAGCGTCCAAGCTTTGTCCGGACTAGCCTCTCACGAAAAAAGCTCTTGTAGGTTGGTTGGTTGGAGTAAGATTTCAACTGGAGGAAGATCGTCACTGGGTTTCTTTGCTAATGAATTATTCTGGGATGAACCTGGACGCCCCTCGATCTCGCCTTAGCCATCTTCCCCCTCCCCCGTCACGCAATATAAGGAGTACAATAATATGATAAGCAATTTTCCGAGCAATAAGCCAATTTTCATACTTTTCTTGTATATCTCCAAAGTACCTTTCTGGGAGTTTCTGCAACTCTCAGAAACTCGACAGAATGATTGGCAAAACATAAGATAAAATGATTATTTCAGACAAAATTCCTCTCAAACTATGAGTTACTGGATTCTTACACACTATTGACATTTCAGAACAAAAAATCTTTTCAAAATTTATATTTAACTCTTCTCTTAAAGATGGCAACAAACTTCATGAATAAATAATAGCAACTACTAAAGGTTCAAAAATTCTGCTGTCATGGTAAAATAATGATGCTATATGACTGCTGATGGGTGTAATGTATGATTGAATAGCCACTAACATCCAACAAGAAGAGCAACGAAAGACAATACCAACCCATGTTAAAACAATGTAAGAGTCGGCAAACTTCTTGTGATCCAATTTCAGTAAGAAATTTGACAACACTGAGTGATATGTGATCCAATTTCAGTAAGAAATTTGACAACACTGAGTGATATAGTTATAAGCAAATAACTTGAGGCTGCCAACGGCTGTAAAGTAGTGTTATGAGCCTCTAAGGCAGGAGGGATTCCAGTGTTTCAGGGGGGGAGTAGGTATCACAGATTTGTAGATTCTAACTTGTTGTATTATTGCAATGCAACTTTTGAATCGAACAACCTTGAAAAGGGGAAAATAGGTGAAAAGAGATTGAGAACCACTGCTGAGTACAGAACGAGCGCAATTTGTACTAACAACCTGTGCAGAATATGTGAGGATTATGAGTTCCATACAAGTCACCAAAACAATTGCAATTGTCCTCCGACACTGTAAATATTCAGATATGAAAACTGGAAAACAGAAACTAACTGAGAAAATTATTGTGGAATGGAACTTCATGGACGATTGTTGCGAAGTTACTTAAAATCTTTTTCATTTTCCTTCAGACTTTTTCTGTACCTAAAATGAAAGCAATGAGTAGTAGTAGCGAAAACAGTGATACCTCACAATACATCAATAATTGGTTCCAGAAGTCGGGAAGTGAGCCATTAACTCTGTTAAGTTATTAAACAATTTAAAGAATACTTTTAAGATATTTTAGTCTTAATTTCTGAAGATTAATTAATAATATTATGATGTAAGGTCAGAGAATATAACGTTCACTGAATTAAATTCACTCTAGAAAAGTAATGTAAAGCTAAATTTGACGTAGGGTGAATGTAACATAGTGCGGGGTAATTGAAAGTATTGAACCAGGTTTCCCTTCTATACAAATTTCTACTCACATTAAAACACGAAACACTTGAGAGGATCCTGTTATCCCGAGACCAACATTGACAGAGAAAAGAAGCCAGTTCTTAGGAATTATAACTAACGAATAACGAGACCAAATAAAACCGGTTGCCATAAGCGATATCGACTGATTCAAACTGAGTTTTTCTGGCGGACGAAAATAATCTGCGAGCCCAGCAATGACAAGAGCCTGAAAAGGCAAAAGTAGTAATTGAATTACGGTCGGAGAAATTTCAACGTCTCAAGACAAACATTTTTGCTTATAGATATGTGTTTACTCACCCATTTAAATCCTGGGGCCCAGAAATGGATTGTTTTAAAACCTGCAATAAAAATATATATATTTTTTAAATACAAATATTCAATCCCTACTGGACTTGACATTCAGTAACAGCAGAAATGGTCCATTGCTACATTGCTCTCAGATCCAAACCTGCTGGATGATTCCACCTTTGTTTCATTTTCTCAGACATTCTTGACTGAATTCTTGTATCAAGTCGTACCAGTGCATGTTTTAAACTCATATTTATGTAACATTAATATAAAATAAGAACTAAAAAATAAAAGGCATTGATTAATGGCGATCCACTTGGTAAATCAATCCATGTTTGCTGAGTCTAGGTTTTATTCAAATGCAAAATTTACCATAACTTGTTAATACAGCATTAAATTCCTTAGTAAAGGTTATAACAGCTGGAGGAGGGAGAACTAGGGAGAACTCACATAAGCAGGAGCTTTTTACCTATGGAAAAGGGGAGATTCAAAATTTCAGGGTAGTGTTATCACAGATTAGTAGATTCAAACTGTTGACATACTAACACAGCTTAACTTCCCCACAGTAGCAGGAAAAGTGTGACTCATGCTTGCTAAGCAATCCTTCAGTGGTCTGCGCAACTTAGAGCACACATATTTTTTGGAAAGAGGAAAATGACATTCTGAAATTGAGCTAAAGGTTGCTTTGAAGCTAAAAAAGGTTGAACAGATTTGAGATTGGATTACGCATTAAAAAACATGAAGCTAGCATCATAAGATGTGCTGAAATGATCAGAAGTTGGGAACAACAGCACATCTTACTCCACAAACCAATGAACTGTTAACAAGGAAAAAAATAATTCTGTGCATATGAACGAATTGTACTTAGAACGTACACATGAGCAAAACAAATGGAATGAGGTTTTGGTAACAGCTTAGCTTGAATAAAAAGGTGAGGCAATGTTCCCTCTTACTTGTTTGAACACATAAATGATATCAATAATAAATTTTTAATGTGAAAATAATAATTCCTTCAACATTTTACTTCATAGTTGCTTCTCAATAATAAATATTCAAATGTTCTGTTTGTCAAATATTGAAACCCAGATTTTTAACTCAGCAAAATCTCACTAAAGTCAGTATAGCATAGACTTAGGGGGTGCTAGCCCAAGCAAATATCAAAAAAAGGAACCACTGATGTATATGAATGAATAGTTCACTGTAATAGATAATTCATACCCCATGGTATCAGACAAAAATTTATGCTAAAAATATTAGTCATGTATTTTTGACACTAGGCTAATAAAATTGAGTTTTTCTTTAAGCTATCATGTAAAAGTACCAAATGCCCCAGGACATCCGAGGTAAAAATAATCAGTATGATGCTTATGTTGTTTTGCTGAGTAGGTGAGGCGGTTGTTATGTCAATGAGACAAAGATAGTCTTATACTTATCGTCTCAAGAAATACATTCTTTCAGATTTCAGTAATATGACGGAGTAAAACTGTTCTGGTACATTTCTTTTCAATCTCTTTTCTCCATTCTGACCTTCGGTGGTTTGAAACCACCTCGAAATTCTTTTTTCTTTTTCTTTTTATCTTTCGTGAAACTTTGCCAGCTGTTCACTCGACCTTGACGACTCTCCTGAAACACAGAATATTTACATTTGCATTAGGGCTGTCAGAAATAAGATTTTAATTAAGATTGTGAAACTAGATCAGGTATTTCATGTTTTTCCTATAATTTTTGATGAAGTCGGAATGCCCTGAAAACATGTTCTGTTTAAGCTGAAAATAACTTGAATGAACTAGTAAAGAAGGCATTAGTAAAGCAAGGCTATGAAAAAGATGTCGTGAATGAATGGCACGGTTATAATTTAGCTAGCAAATGACACAACAACATGACAAATATTGCTATGTCATTACATATGTTACAACATATAACATGGAACCGAAATCAAAGGACCCATACAAGTTCCGAGGAAAAAAAAAGTAATACAAGAAAAATTAAGAAATTTATTAGAAGTTACAGGTCAATGTAATTATAATTTAGTTAGATCATGACTCAAATGACACAACAACATGACAAATATTGCTATGTCATTACATATGTTACAACATAAAACATGGTACGGAAATCAAAGGACCCATACAAGTTCCGAAAAAAAGGGAAAATTAAGAATTTATTAAATGTTACGGGTCAATGTACACAGGATCAATGTGCCATGGGAAAAATTCCTAAAAACTTGCTTTTATTCTTGTAATCGATATTAATTGCAAACAAACATCGTCGCCACAAAATATATCCTTAGAGAAAGTACTCTGTTCCCAAATATATAAGTAATGAATGACACAATTATAATTTAGTTATATCATGACCCAAATGACATGACAACATAAAAAATCTCCCAATGAACACAGACAAACAGAGAAAAGTAGTTAAATAATACGGGAACATCAGTTGATACCGCAGATATATGTACATATAATCGCAGGACCTTGAAATTAATATTATTCAGGCCAGGGTGAGAATTGTGGGTCGGCTACCTTATTTTCTGTCGCCCGCAGAGTAAGACAAATTGTACAGGGACTAACAGGCCAAGCTCAAAATTTTAATGAAGAGAAGCATAAATTATACAATGTCTCTGTATAGATGAGATGAATAATAGCAGATAAGATACATTTTGATTATTATTGGTAAAAATAATAATAAATTAGATTTTATATCCTAATTTTAATCTGTTATTTAACAGCATAGCAATGAATACAAACACAGCATTATTCCTTGCAATTGTGCATTGTATCTCAGCACACAATGAAGATTTGTGCACAGGTCTAAGAAATCAACTGCAAGAGCATTGTAGTCTGCCAGAATCTGGGGTTATTATTGAAGGTCGAATCGGCAAAGCAGGTCCCCAGGGACCCCCAGGAAAAGTAAATTATACTTTGGTGCAAGAGAAGATTGAAGAAATATATCAAAGTAAGTGTTTGAAAGCTAATATGGAATGTTTAAATACTGTTACGTAGTGGTAGCTCGTACAAAAATGCTGTAGAGATGCAATCTCCCCCAGACACTCATCAACCTCATATTGGGATAATAAAAAATTGTATCATATTTTATTTAAATTTATCATTGGATTGATTAAAACTTATCTTCCATAATTATTGACAGAAAGTAATTTTTCTATCCCTCGTCATGAAATATTGTATTACTTTACTAGTTTGTGCACATGTCCATGCACTTATTTTGTTGTGTGGGAACCCTGTTCAACCATCCTTTGTTAAACAACAGTTTTCATGTTCAATAATATCAGCAGTTTCAAGAACTAATGCATTGTAGTTGTATTATTGGTGACAGCAGGAATTAATTTAAAATTTATCTTTTTTGGAAGAATTCGAAGTAAGAATGGACAACAGAGTGGATCAGAAAACAGAAACATGCTCAAGTCAAATTAAACTACTCGAGAAAAGTAAAAAAATAATTTTGAGTCACACAATGCACAAAATAAAAATTCATTTAAATTTCTCAGGATTTAATTCCCTCTTAACCGGGTGTGAAAAGGTAAGCAAGTACGGGGCTTTATCCTGGAACGGAACTGGAGGAATTTTCAACATTTATCCTGATAATCCACAACAAAGCATCGAGGTTTATTGCGACCTAACAAGTGGCGGAGGTGGTTGGACCGTAAGTTGAATTTTGACCTTAGGTCTTCATCAAATGGTAAAAATGCTAACCAGTATATTTTAAACCAGGTTTTCCAAAGACGAATGGACGGCTCAGTCGATTTTTACAGAGGTTGGGACGAGTACGTCAATGGATTTGGAGAAAAAGACAAAGAATTTTGGCTGGGTGGGAGATGGAGAAATACAAATACCTTGAAGTAAGTTAAGCTTGATATTAACAACAATGTTGATTATTTCAAGGTTTGGAAACAATTCATCAACTGACAAAGAACGGAAACTATGAGTTACGTGTGGACATCGGTAACTGGGAAGGAGAGAGAAGATATGCACAATATGGGTCAGTAGATGGCAGAAATATTAGTATAGTGTATCAGCGAAAGACTAAAATTTTAAAAAAAAATTTCAGCACATTTTCTATCGCTGGATCGAACGATAATTACAGATTAACTGTCGGTGAATACAGTGGAACTGCGGGAGATTCGATGACTCCCCGTAGCAACGGACAACAATTCACAACGAAAGATCGAGATAATGATGGATCAGGTCGCAACTGTGCAGTTGAATGGTCAGGGGCATGGTGGTACGGAATTTGCCATTATTCAAATCTAAATGGTATTTATCTTGTTGGGGGAACAGGAGCAACTGCAAAAAACGTTGCCTGGTATTTCTGGGGAAATAATCACGTTTACTCATTCAAATTTACCGAGATTAAATTTCGTAAAAAGCAAAAATAGAGGCATTCCCTATTCTGTCTCTGTTGTTTCATTTGATCTGTAAATCTTAATCCCATTTTGCTTGCTACCAATCTCCCCTTTTTTAACCAGTAATTTTTTTTGTTAGCAGGAAGATGAACATTATTTTTTTTTACCCGGGCATGGCTGGGTCGTTCTGCTAGTATATTCATATAAACATCAATGATATTGTGCCTGTTATTTACTTATAATTGTAATATTTGCTTTCTAAGCTTTAACCAAGTAATCAGCCTTTCTATATCTTCTCTTAGCAATCAATAAATTGTACAACACAAAATACATGTATTCAATTTCATTTTGTTTTAACTTATTTACTTTTTCATTGTACTCATCCCTAGAATACCAAATATGTACAAGTTACGTTTAAGCTAATCATCAGCAAATTATACCCAGCATATTTACACTCAATAGTTATTGAAAGCAAAAAACAAGGTAACTCCTACTCTTCCTTTACAAGAAAAATGGGATTGTGAGACTGCATAGCACAAACATGAAAATCTTATGCATAAAGACTTACCTTAGTCAAGAAAATGCTGACTTATGAAAAGAACTAAACTCCTCACCATAGTAAAGTCCCACCATTCGTTTAATAAATGAGGAAAACTAAATCTAGTATCCACTAGACTGGAGAGGGCTAGGATTCTCAACCTTTTTTAATCACTTTTTTAAACTTATAAAAGCTGCAGATCACCAGTTAAAAGTCACTGACGAAGCAGATTACAAACTTATTTATCAAGGCATTAGGTTCCATTTACATAAAACATCGATCTACGCCACCCTGGCTTCTGGAAAGAATTAAAGTCATAGTGCGGGTTATTAATGTATAGCAATGAATATCAAGACAGCATTATTTCTTGCAATTGTGCATTGTATTTCATCGCATGATGAAAATTTGTGCACAGGTCAAAGTAATCAACTGCAAGAGTATTGCAGTCTGCCTGAAGGGTCCGGGGTTATTATTGAAGGTCGAATTGGCAAAGCAGGTATCAGGTAACATTTATCAATGGAGATAGTGTTATCAGAGTTCGTCTAAACATTTTCTGCAACTCGTTGCTCCTTTAGCTTACCAGTATGTTAAAGATTAGCTTGTTAACATTACATTGGTTACAGTGTAATGAGTTCCAGCAACATATATACCGTAATGTTATAACAAAAGTAGATTAAAACATGATCACATTTACACCGTATAAATACACTTAGCCTTTATAAACGCAGATACTAACATCTGAATTAGTATAACAAATTCTACCAGCTACTCGTCGGTTCTAAAGCTTGCCAGAAAGTTAAAAATTTGCTCATTAGGTTCAGGAGTAATGTGATCTGCCAAAAAGGGTAGCTCAACTTGTGAAGGTCTGCTATATTTTATCAAGTATAATATGCTACCATAGATAATTCAGTGCCCAAACTAAGCTTCAGTTTCGAATGAAAAATATGTTATTATTATTATCATGTTTCCTTGAAGACTTTTTCATTGCAATTTTCAGGATAAATGAGAGTTAAACATGGTAAAATATAATATATGTCACCAGCAGAGAAACCCGGCTTTACCGGTGAAAAAAACGACGTAAGCCTTCAACAGAGTTAGGGTTAGGAAAAGCTCTTATAGCAGCGCTGTATATCTTCCCCTCCTTCCCAAACCCAGCCTAAAGGCACTCGTTGTACCATTAAATGCGAAACTGACAATCCTATCCAATGTATATAATTAGAACGTAGGCAGAATTGTAAATCTTGGATAGGTACTTGGAAATTGCAACTTTCAGTTGAACGAAACCAATTCTACCATGGGCCCAATGTTGATGTAAGAATTTGTCTGTGAGAAACACTGTCTGGTTCCTTCTGTACTACATATTGTCAATCTCCATTGCTTGATAACTGAAATCTTTCTTAGGGTAAAATCAATTATCGTCCTGTATTATTTTGATACTATACAGATGGAGCTAGGGATACATCCAAATGCGAGACGATATAAAAAAATGCCATCGAGACTGAGAGGAGTTTTATGTTTATTGTTTGACGCATTGTTCTGAACGCTAGGATGGTTAGAGCAATCTTGATGCATGCTCAGGCTCGGGACATCTATTTTGAAACATATTAACACCACCATGACCTACGTAGGGATACTCTTAGTCGCTACACAAACTTTGGGTCAAATCAATCCAATTATATTTTATACGGGACAACAGAATGTTTTTTCTAAAATAAGTGGTAACCACAGGGGATCACACTTTTTCAAACTTATACGAGCTGCAGACCAACTTATGAGCTACTGTAGATCCCAGGCTAAAAAACACTGCGCTAGGGTGCCAAGGATGCCAATATAGTGACCCATGAATGTTAGTGATTGTTTCATTTTGTCTGTAATCGGCATTTGTTAATGATAGTATGAATCGATATGACCATATCCCACACATAGCCTCCTACTATATCTAAATGTTTTTTAATTAAAAAATCAATAATACATAGAACTGATAATCTTCGTTCACAGATATTCTTCTAGTTAGTTTTTAAGATCCGACAAAATGAATCCCTCTGTAACAATCGCAATTTTCTGCTTTGTCGCATTCTTGCAACATACAACTGCTCATAAAGATTTCTGCATTGTAATGCAGAAAGTTATGTGTCAATATTGCAGCGCAGAAGGAGTAACAGGGAATGGGTCGCAGAACAATGAAGTCCCTGATGGATGCAGGGGTATAGCAGGACCCCAAGGTCCACCTGGCGAAGTCAATTATACTTTGGTTGAGGAGAAGATGAAGAAAATAAATCGAGGTAATCCAATATATGAGATAGGTTATCTATATATGTAAGAATTATTTGCATTCTGATTGGTTGCTGAATAAGTGATATATCATTATATATATATATAACCTTAAGTAAATCTCGTTTGCAGCCTTCGAACAGAGGTTGGAAATGGAAATCGAGAAGAAATTCAAAATATTCTCGATAAAAAGTGAGAGACAAATTGAAATGCACTCAACCGAGATCAAATTACTCGAGAACAAGATAACAGAACTTGAATCAAGATGGCATAAACGTAAAAAATTTTCTTTCTTTCCCAGAATGTACTATACGCACTAAATAACAATTCAATTATATTTCTCAGGAATTAATTCAACCGGGTGTGAAAAGGTGAGCCAGTCCGGGGCTATATCCTGGAAAGGAACTGGAGGAATTTTTAACATTTATCCTGATAATCCACAACAAAGCATCGAGGTTTATTGCGACCTAACAAGTGACGGAGGTGGTTGGACAGTAAGTTGATTTTTGACCTTAGGTTTTCATCAACCGGTAAAAATGCTAACCAGGATATTTTAAACTAGGTTTTCCAAAGACGAATGGACGGCTCAGTCGATTTTTATAGAGGATGGAACGAGTACGTCAATNTATTAGTATAGTGTATCAGTGAAAGACTTGAATTCATTTATTTATTTTTTTCAATTTTCAGATCATTTTCTATCGCTGGATCGAACGACAATTACAGATTAACTGTCGGTGAATACAGTGGAACTGCAGGAGATTCGCTGACTCCCCTCAGCAATGGACAACAGTTCTCAACAAAAGATCGCGATAATGATGGCTGGCCTGCTGGGCATTGTGCTATTGACTGGTCAGGGGCATGGTGGTACGGAAAGTGCCATGTTTCAAATCTGAATGGTATTTATCTTGTTGGGGGAACGGGGGCAACTCCCAAAAATGTTGGCTGGTTTTATTGGAGAAATAATCACAACTACTCGTACAAATTTACC
>QRAM01000598.1:2476-41287 GCA_013436055.1 Halocynthia roretzi | reverse complement strand
CCCCCTGACCCTTTACAGAAATAAAAATGGTATTGTGAGTTTCTTTGAAGGTCTCTACATCATTTGAGACAAAAAAAAAATAGAAAAAAAAATTTTTTCTAGGAGAAAATCGAAATCCAAATATGCCACCCCAAAAATTTTTTCTTCGCCCCAAGGGCCAGGCCTCAAATAGAGTTTGGCTCAAAAGTTTCTTTACCCATACACAAACGTATTCTGAAAATATCGTGACAGGTTGATTTTTGTATAGGTGGTCTAAAACGCATAAATCTGATTTTTTTCACCCCAAAAATCGGTTTTCAGGCCCCCGTTCTTACCCAAGGGCCAAGCCCTAATTGAAGTTGCACTTAAAAGTTTCTCCATGTACCCACAATTAATCGCCCAAAAAAAAAACTAGCAGATACCTTTTTGTCTAAGTGGTCTATGACGCATTTGAAATCTTAGAAATAGCTGTTTTTTACCCCAAAATCCATTTTCAGGCCCCTGTACTCACACCAATACCTTTGAGCGATTGGAATTTTGCCTAAAAAGATTCTATGTTCATTCGCTAATACCTTCTTAAGAAATATAATGGACGTAGCAGCTCGAATTGATCCCCTATGGCAGATAAGAAAAATAAATAATGCTTTTTTTAATCCCCCGAAAATATGTTTTCGGGCCCCTGTGCTTACCCAACGGCCAAGCACTAATTGGAGTTGCACTAAAAAGTTTCTCTATGTACCCACAATTAATCCCAAAAAAAAAATGGCAGATTCCTTGTTGTCTAAGTGGTCTACGACGCATTTGAAATCTTAGATATAGCTGTTTTTACCCAAAAATTCAATTTTTTGGTCCCTGTACTCACACCGATACTTACTGTATAGCCGCGATATATAAAGTTATCTTTAATTTCTTAGCTGTCATTGGTTATCAATTTGAATTATTACATTCCTTAAAGTTTCGAGGAGCAGGGACCGAAAAATTGAATTTTTGGGTAAAAACAGCTATATCTAAGATTTCAAATGCGTCGTAGACCACTTAGACAACAAGGAATCTGCCATTATTTTTTGAATGTAAGCCGCCCTTGATTATAAGCCCACGAAATGATGATAAAAGGGCCGCACTAGAACATAAGGTAGCCTACCTATGCCTTTCCGATCTTTTTTCTACGGCAATGCCACAAACAGCGGACAATATGAAACTTTTCATAAACTTTTGCAAACTTAACGACCTCCATTTTAAATTCCACAGTATACGCACGCCTATTACTCATTCTTAAACACGAGCTATTGCAGTTTTAACGTTAATGGTTTGGTAAGGGAAAATGTAAGGCGCGCGAAATGATGAAAGAAAACACAATATACAGTAAAACCTCGTACTACCATTGTCCGAGCAACTTGCTTTACGGGCCACTAGTCATGAGTTTTTTTGTGCGGCGCACGAAATGATGAATAAAAACAATAAAAGCCGCCCTTGATTATCAGCCGCACGAAATGATGAAAAAAAAGAATATAAGCCGCGGCTTATAATTGAGGAAATACGGTATATGCGACGCGATTATTGTCATTGCTTTTGGCGACTTTAAACAACTTCATTTAATAAGGCCAATAAGGGATTTTTGCATGATATCCAACCAAGGTGTTGAAGTTTTCTGATGGATTCATATGAATGATAAATATCTGCTTGCTTGAAATAAACTCACAAACCTGCGTCTCTTTTTCCCTCTTCCATCTTCGGACAAACGAAAAGATCAAAGTCAAGTAAAAAATAATCAATTTACGGACAAAAATAACCTAAATCCAATCTATGACAAAAAAAAAATTTTGAATTGAATTTTGAGAATGATAGTCTTTCAAAGCATAGTCTAACTCTAACATACAGTGCATAGCTTTCTTTTAATACGCTGACAATGACCAAACTATTCAAGGTCTAGTCTTAAATCATCTTCGAACATTCTTCCTGTAGTTTAACACAGGGCTTTTCAAACTTTTTTCACATGCGGCACACTCATAATCTTCCTAAAATTCGATTTTAGTTCTCTATCATAAATAAAATCGGAGTAATTAATTATTTAATATTCTGGGCATAATTGGCATAGTCGCCTAAAACTGTGTGCTAGCGAACTGTGTGATAGGTTCACTGCAGTCCTCAACTGAAAATGTAGGAGTTTGGATGTTTGGATGTTTGGATGGACGCGCTAATTGTCTGGCCGTTGTAGCGTTTCAAATTTGCAAGGTTCAAAAAGATCGCTTTTGTCGGTTGAGGGTAACAAAGTTTTTAGGAGAATTATTAAAGATCTAGTAAATGACGAAAGTGAAAGTAAATGACGTGCAAACTATGCTACAGATGTCCTGCATTTTATATGTTATTCTTATGCTTGATGCTCAATGAACCATATCGACCTTCTCCTTATTCCGTACCATGCGGTGTTCGCGTTGGACTTTCGAAAGTAAATTTCTAATCTACTATCACTACTGTATCGTATCCACTTTAACGTTTTACAATTACCCCCGGTACTACGGGAAAACGGAAAAACATATCCTTACCTAGATAAAGAGCGGGCTAATTCCGTAAGATAAATTGTCTGTTTTTTCGTGATACCAAAGGTAATTGTAAAACATGTTGAATTTGATATGATACAGTTTTATATTTAACTCCCCTTTCCTGCGTCTTTTCAGCAGACATTCCAGTGCATTTATTTGCAGTGGTCTTTAACCTTTCATTCCATATTCCCACATTTCAACATATGTCATAATATTATTATTTCCCATTTCAATAAGCCTATTGCTCAGTCTAAGCCACTGCAGAACGAGCGTCTTATAATAATTTCTAACTCCGTTATCTGCGTCTCATCATCGAAGTAATATGGTATATTTAACAACGTTGGTCGTTCGTAAGAGAGGGCTCCGAATTGTCACTGGTACGATAGTTTCATATCCAATAGTATTTTTGCACGAGTGTCTTATTATTTTAACTGACGCACATCATGTCGAAGTATTTTAGCGGTTTGTCGACGAGGTTTAAGAGAACATTAAGCCTTCTACAGAACTAAAAATAAGTTAAAGAAATATTAATGAAATGGTATATTTATACTTCAAACACAATTCATGTGATTGCGATCGATGTGATGGGAATGGCGAATATAAAATACACAATCACGGTAGAAAAACACATAAAGAGGAATAGCAATAAATTAAATCGCAGGATCGTTGATCATGGTAGCAGTCGGATTCGGTATAACAACAGTTTCTCCTTCTGAGCGCAAGTAAGATTTCTGATCTCGGGATTTTCGTCTGCAGTTTATATATACTGCGACAACAACACCCAGCACGATAAGAGCAATGACGAGAACAACACCAACAGCTATGAGAATCGTCGGCTTTATGTCTGAATCTGTGAAACGAGATCGAGATTATTGTGATGGCAATAAATAGAAATGTATATTTGATATTCGAGTTTGAATTACACTCACAAGGGAACAAACTTGGGCGTGTGACGAATTCGTCCAGAGAACGATCCGGAATTTACTAATATAATGTAACAAGGCAACCAGGCAGTAGAGCAATGGTATGCGTACCACTAGTGGTTCGCGAGAGCCATCCAAGTGGTACGCCATTTCCTTTCGAACTTTAGTTAAGTTTACAAGCAAAAACCAATAATTTATTTGGTAGAGTTAAAACTTAGGCTACTTGTTGTGATTTTTTTTTGCAAAAGTTACATAGTTTGATAAAAGATTTAATTATTTTGACCGACAAGAGAAGTTTGTAGGCAATATACATATACTATATCTCCGAATGGAATGCGATAAGATAAAATGTTGGAAACCACTGCAGTGGAGGCCCAGACATCCTTCGACTACAAAATCAAGCCATTCAGCCCACAAAATGCTGTGACATCTGGATTAGTTAAGCTTTTATTCAAAATCGGTCTACAGTATATTGTATTTTAACCCTACTGTGGCTGCCCTACATGCACGACCTAAGCTACGACTGTAGTTACTTACTATTGCTTTTAGAATCGCTTAACATTAGAGTTGTTTCGTTACGGATAACAGTCATATATGGAGTAGGGGATGTCAACCAAAATATACATCGACTGCCAAACTAATTCGACAAAAGGCATCCGCCAACAGTGAAATTTGTTTACCAGATGAGTAGTCTCCAGCATTGGCGTTGCCTTTGTTGTATTTTGATTTATCAAACTCCGCGATCTCATTGTTATAATCTGTAAACAGATCGTCTTCATTGACTGGAAAAATCGGGCCGAACGAAATTTTCGTAGTGTCTTGTTCAGAGGAGATTGATCTTGCAAACCTGAATGAAAAGGAAACGTGCCGTGTTTGGTTTTGATAAGACTTCCTTGCTATGTACATTTCTGCATCACAAAATTATTCCTTGATTAACCCCTGTTACAACGAGCACTAAACGTGCATTTTTGATATCATTGGGCTTATGGTAGAATTGGTTTCATTTACTTGAAGATGCACTTTTCATGAACCAATCCACGATGTTAAGTGAGAACCTACAGCATATGTAGAGTTCCATGTATTGTTAATTATCGTATCTACCGTTTTAGCACTACCATACGCTAGAGTAAGCTAGACCAGTGCATGTCTCCCACAATCATACGTCAGTATATCATCACAGTCAGGGCCAAATTAAGACCCTTAGAGGCTCTAAGCACAGAAAATATTTGGTCCCCATACATCTGAAATTCTAAATTCAAACAATAATAAACTATGCAGAATAAACATGATGACACATGAGAGAACGCTTTATAAACAGAACTTATTCATTGTTCATTAAATTTTGAAAATGGCTAAAAATTTAATCAATTTAATAATTTGAATAGTAAATTCGGCTTTGAAAAATTTCTGAGTTGCCCTTCTTCCTGTTGATGCACTGAACACGTGCTTATTTTGCTGAATGGGTTAAACCACCACTGATCACAGTATATCATCACCCATTATCGTTGTATTTTCCACTACTATTTGGTCACAATCATTACCATCAATAATTGTCTATACAATTCTACTCCCAATGTATACACGCACCTTTTAGTTCTGGTATCCAAGCACTGACAGTAATCCGGATATGCTGTTACATTGCAAACATTCACAAGGCAATGAAGATAAACTTCATTCATTGTTTCCTTCCATTTAAACATTCGGAAACAGAATCTGGCAGAGTCACCTTCACCATTGCTGTACATTACCGTGGTCGGGTCATCTCCGCACCTAGAATAATGAAATAAATCCATTTTCTAATAATTTAATTTAATCGCATGAGGTTTTCTGTAAATAACCATTGGTCGACAATTCGAACAATTAAGTATGAGGAATGAAATCTTTTTTGAAAGAACGCTGATGAGCTGTTAAACGGAAAATGGCTGAAAACGATACAATGTATTTTTTCCACTACAGTCGACGCCGCTTAATACATCCACCTCGGGTCAGGCGATTTTGGATGTAATAAGCGGTGGTTGTATTAACCGATGTCTACATATCAGTGTAGTTGTGTTACATTATATTCTACGCCCGCACAATTCTTACGGTACAATCCTTATCGAATTTAGCCCAAGTCTAAGACTGTTCAAGCCCAGTCTGTTTGATTGTTCATAATCGGCTATTGTGACGGAGGAAATTGCCGTCCAGCGGAATAGGGAATTTTCCGGAATAGTCTTGGGTAGACTAAATAGCCTTGTTAATTGAATTTCTGTTATGATATCACATGTGCGTTGCCTGCAGAATTAAGCAGTAAAGCCAGTATTTTCGTTCATTATAGGCCATTATTTGTACACAGAAAAAACAATTTGCCTTCATGGGGAATCGAAAGTGGATGTATTAAGCGGTGGCTGGATGTATTAAGCGGGGTTTTTATAATGGGGAATGAATAGGAAAATTCCGTTCCAAGCAATTTGGATGCATTAAGCGGTTGGTATTGGTTGGAAGCGGGGATGTATTAACCGGTGGCGACTGTATAAGGAAATTTTGCAGCTTACTTCGAGCATATATTTTAATGAGGTTTTTGTCAGTCGGTCAGCATTAGGATATTTCGGGCAGAGTATACTGTACTGTAGATCAGAGCTTCTCAACTTTTTTCACTGGGGTGGTCAAATTATACTACTTGCTGCTTAATAAAACTACTTAATCTTAGTGTACTATGTAGTGTAGTGTAGTATTTGATAAAAAGCGTACAAGGATATTTAAGTTTATCCAACAACTTTCATGAAATGCACTATTTTAANTAATAGCGTCGATTTTATTGTGAGTACATGGGCTGCACAATACTTTGGGTGGTCAAATATATACTACTTGCTGCTTAATATAACTACGTAATCTTAGTGTATTTAGTATTTGATAAAAAGCGTACAAGGATATTTAAGTTTATCCAACAACTTTCTTGAAAATCTATTTTTTAAATTTATTCAACAATTTTACCCCCCCCCCCCCCCTGTAATCATGCTGTAGACCCCAGAGCAACACCGTAGGGAAGCCCTGTTTCAAACGAATGTACAGGGGGCGTTTAAACGGAAATCGCACTCGAATATACGCCTATCAGCCCTTTATTTTACCAGTAGGGTTATTTTCACGGAACACTGATATGTTTTTATGTAGAAGCAGTCAAGAGTCTCGTGCTTGCGTTAATTCCCCGCAGTTAAACATAATTTATCTGTAATCACTCTATTTAAACGGAAACGCTTCTAAAATTAATTCTTTTCTCGTAATAAACAACGTACTTATCCGTTAGAAGGTAGTGAGTATCGCCGAAACCGTCTCGTTTCGTCGACACCCAGCAGTTTCTATTGGTCAATACCAAGTCGTTAGGCATCACGTTTTTCAGCACCGTTGCTAAAAAACAAAAATAGTATGAATTATGACGTAATCGACATTTAAAAGTAAACCATAAACACTTTAGAAGAAATGATTTGTTTGCTGTAAAGTCACTAGACAACGTTTTGCCCGATTGGTGATGAGTTGATTTGAAGGTTAGTCGATATCGTAGACCGCAGAGATTTCCAAACTTTTCCAGTTGGTGACACACTTGGTGACCTACGCGACCTACGCACTGCAGGCGACACACTAATGTGTTGCGACAAACAAAGTTTGGAAAGCATTGTGACGTAGAGCTTAGCAATGGAAAATAGTGCAACTTAGTATAATTATCATTTATAACATTATTTTTGAGAATAACCTTTCGCTAGCACAAGGGTGCGCTTACTGAATTAACGGTCAACTGTACATATCATCTGATCGAGTACATGGAAATAAAGCAACGTAACTCACCAACGCATACTTCATCCTCCACTTTGACCACAGGTCTTGCACCATATTTTTCCTCTTCTGAGAATCCTGAATTTTTGAACAAGTTCATTTCGACTTTGAAAGTACCATAACTCGTCTCAAAGTCGACGGATCTGCAAAAAATATCAAAGAGGTTACATTGGATACCTATGTACATTGTACATGATAGTGACTCCCCATTTCTCTTGTTATCTGTAAGTTACGTACAGCCAACTTTGTTTGGCAAAGTGAAAGGAATCATATCTCATAATTTGATAAGTTTATTCCTTCACAATTAATAGTTCTTAAGAGGTTTCGGCAATAAATTGACTTTTTATAATAAACTACTAAAATCAAGATGAAGTCTTATCAGTTATGCAGATGTGGAGTCAGATTGTGCAGGCGCAAAAAAGAGGCAAGAAATAATAATCACTTATCACCTAACGAAGTACATATGCAGTTAACAGTAATATATGCAGTTCACTTCGGCGGTGCATAGCATGAGTAGGCATTATGTGCTATACGTAGATCTACCATATTTTCATAACTAAAAACCGGGACGCTTTAAAAAAAAGCATTTCAAGTTTGGTCCATATTTAGAAGTATATAGCTATTAATCAGATGCATTTTGGGCTGTCTAAAACTAATATGCAGAATTAAAATACCACCAAGAATAAACGAAATAAAAATATCGCATTGAATTATAATTTACTCTTCAACATATTATACTTTTCTGTACATAGCACACGGCCTTAAAAACGGGACAATCCCGTTAAAAATGGACGTATGGTAGCCCTACCCATGTCTATGCATTCTGTGACTAATAGATGGAAGTTTTCGAAACTCTTTAGATTTTGATCGAACCACTGGTCATTGTATCTGAACCAACGAAAGTCAAAAACTCCTCAACTGAGATCATCAGCGCGAAACCATGGAGAATCACAGCATGGAAACCACCGCAGCGCAGTAACAGTGGATATTTCGTTAGACAGGTTAATATATACCCTGGTGCAGAGGTGGGAAACCTGTGGCCCGCGAACTGAATTGTGCGCAATTAGCGCACTTGTATAGTACTTATGTTAAAAGGAAATGACTTGCAAAACAATTGTGTCATGGAGGTCATTCTTTGCACTGGGCCTGAAATATCCTAAGACTGGCATTGGGTACATGTATAGGGAATAGAATATATGAAGCACAAAGTGCATTTCCTAAACCTGATAGTTAACAATGGAAGAACATATGGAACTCAAAGGACCATTTCCTAAACATGACATATATAGAGAAATAAGCCTACTAGCGCGGTAGGACGGAGTGAAAAATAAGTCTCGTGATATTGGTTGAGACATGGAATGTAAAATATACTGGATTAAACAATTCTAATAATACAATTGTGATTTTATGCTTGTTGGTTAGTTTGTAGCATCAAATTTGTGTTGATGATACGGCCCTGTACTATATCAAAGATAAAAGACAAAAACCTTTATTGATTTATACCTTACAAAGAGACATCATTTAAGCATTGTATAACGTTTGTTTTTACGCGATATTCCGAGTATAGGATATAATGTATAAGTATACAGAGTTCCTCCTTGTAATCAGGAGTGTATCCGTAGCGGTTCAAACGACAGAGTACAAAATAGACTAGTAATAAACCCAACAACAAAGTTGAGCCGTAACACATGTGTTATCAGAAACATAATGATACTTACGTCACAGCAGGAATATTCTCTTCGGAAGAAATTATATATTTATCCTGGTATGTACATTTGAAATCGAGCAAAACGAGAGGACGTTCAATTTCCTCAACATAACGATTCCAGACAATTTGTTGTTGGTATGTATAGTCGCCTCCATTATGCTGTAAGGTTACATGACATTAATTAAATTGAACAAACATACATATGGGGCCCCTTCTACCAGAGGCCCCACAGTCTCCGTATAGTTCTCCTGCTATCTGTTAGTTACATGCATCCGTACTGTAAACTGTTACGTGGTAACGTTTATTTGCTACGTTATGTTGGAAACCTCTGTAGAATGTTCAAACATTTAGAGATTTTCTGGACGGATATCTTTTAGTACTTCTTTATTTTTTTATGTTTTCACGGCCCTAAGAAATTTTCACCAAGGTCCACCACCCTCCCCCCGCACTTGTCCCTACCCCCGCTTGTCAATAGTGACATAATGTAAACCATTACCGTGATCATCATCCCGCATTCGCTGAACGGTGCATCCACTTTGAGAAGATACCCGTCTCTTAGTAACCTGGCCTTACATCCGGGAGCTTTGAGGAAATGTACGAACTCTGGTGAACCTGGAAGTCCTTGTTCAGTCACAATCCTCTTGTCGATGAAGATTTCGATTGATTTGTTGCCGCATATCACTTCCGGCTGCGCTGTAATTACGTCATCAAAATATGATGTAACGTAAACACAAACCTATATCAAACATGCATGGTACAGGTACCAATTCTAGATTGTGGGAACAAATCAAAGTACATATCATGTCATTTCCTATACACATGTAATAACGAATATAATACGTCGCGTAGCGCTGTTGAAATCCCTTCTCACACTGACTATGTAGCAATAAGCGCGGGTTATCTTAGTAGTAGAAAATGTTTAACTTCAGCTGGGTTTCCGTCATAAATTGGCTTTCCATATTAAATTATTGAGTTCAAGATAAGTCTAATCAGTTCTACTTATACAGATGTGGAGGCAGACTGCGCAGGCGCAATAAAGAGGCAAGTAATCACTTATCATTTACTTCTACTGAAATAACCAGTGCTTATTGCTACATAGTCAGTGTAAGAAGGGGTCCTAAACAGCGCTACGCGACATATTATATTCGTTGTTGCATGTGTATAGGAAATGACATGATATCCCCCCTGATTCATTCGCATGATCTAGAATTGAACGATATAATCTTTTCTATTCACTTACGCAAATCACATTTCATTCCTGCCCAATACTGATCACAAACACATTTGAATTGTCCTTCGTTCAGTTCATCTGCAACACATTTGCCGGAGACGCAAGGCAGAGAATCGCAGGCCAGACCTTGAAATAAATATTTATCATTGATGAAAATTTGTGTACCTCATTACCCCCCAGCTAAACGGGTTGGATATGCTTCACCATCTCAATCCTAAGTGTACGAAGGGTATGAAGCAGTGAATCACAACGTGGTCCACAGATAAAATAATTCAAGACACACATTTTGATATATGCTGACAGTATATGATAGAAGTAAAGTTCCACTCATGTAAGCTCATAATCACAAGGTGGCGAGATATACATGGTGTGAAAGACCCTACACTCGCAAGCTGCTAAGAATTATATTTAAACGTATTTTGAACCATTATAAATCATTTACACACTCCTATTTACCTTATTAACCTTTCCCACAATCATTTGACCGGTTATTTAATTTTTTTTTTACTTTTAGCGCTTAAACATACTAGCACTGTACGGCACGGCATTTATCATCAAATAAAATACATACAATATTACATCGAAATACATACAATACAATATTATATAAAATCCGCGATGTAGTGAATCCGCGACAAGTGAACTGCGATATAGCGAGGGACGACTGTATATATTTTGTGGAATACCAATCATGGTTACAANTGGTCCACAGAGATTCCTAGAATAAATTATGGTTCAAAGTCACAGAAAGGCTTTTTCAAAGCATATACCCAACATAGCAATTAAGTATTAAGTATTAGAATACATATACACATTTTATTTTTACGAAATTGCAATAATGGCTACCAATGGTTCACAGAAATTTCTAGGAAATATTGTAGTACATAGTCACAGAAAGGTTGTGCATCACTGTTATGTCATAAAGGACTCACCCGATGAAAAATGTAAGGAGATAAGCAATGTAGCAAAGACGCGAAACATATTTAAACTTAGACGAAACTTAAATTACTTACAACGATAACAGTATCGTTAAACCTGTTTAAATACAAGAATTAAGACGGGAAAATGGAGCATTAGTCAAGAAGCAGATTAAGTTATAGGCTTACTTACATAAGTCTTAGGATTGTTTTGCTACAATAATTGAGATCATTGAATGTATTAGAATATTTCAGACCCTGTGCAGTATACAGTACGGGCACCCATGACCAGGCCCGGATTTACCCACTCGTTCGCCCCAGGTCAAACTCATCAGTGGGCATGTATACAATTAGTTGTCTCAATTTCTTAGACCCGTAAACTGTAGGTCTTAGGATATTTTGTATACTGTATAGAAGAGTATACTGCACTGTACAATAAGTAAAATTGTGCTATACAAGTGCACCTGTGACAGAATGCCAACAGACAAGCTTACTTGTTGGTTATATACAGGGCCATCGATCTGGAACCCAAAATAAGGACTATGAAAAAAATTCCCACCCAAATACACTGCGGTACACTTAGCATCGTCTCACGCCACACCAGTGTGCACGCGGAGTACTGATTAGGGGGGAATAACTTGTTAGTCGAGATGAAAAAGGTTTGCATTTAAAATTGTTGCATTGCTGAAAATAAGCAAATAAGATCTTAGAAATAAGGATGGTATGGCAGCCCAGGTCATATAGTACAATTATGTAGACATTCAAAATACACTCCCGCACTCTGCAAACGTTGTCCAATGATGCTCGTTTAGTGACGATTTAATGTCTATAGTCTACTCTATACTCTATATACTTCCAAGTATATTATAGGTATATCATCATCAGTTACAAAGCTTGTATTTAAATTATCTTACAAGCTAGCAGTGAAAGTCACAATCTTATCTTATCAATCTTATCTTAGGAAGGAGTTATCAAGTTTTCTGTACACTCCTCGTCTCACCATGTCACGAGACTTCAGAACCTCTCTAGGCTATGACAATCCTATGGAGGATGTTCTGTACCTCTGTAGGTTGTAATATAGTCACTCAGAATTAAACAGAATCAAAAGATAAAATCACCTTCAGTATCTTCGTCGAAAAATTAACAATTAAATGGCAAAATATACCTTGCCCTTTCTTATTAGCGCTAATTTATGACGACAGTCAGGTCGTGATGCATAAATAGAAGGTTAAAAATATATCAATAAAATTCAGATCACGTTTAAGCTTGAATCGACATTTTCTCACATATTACAATGAAAAACTATATATGAGTGAATAAAAACGAGAATATATCTTTCCGGCTGATAAATTCCTTGAAAATATGTGATAAAAGAAACATTTAAATTGACATACAAAGGATAAGTTATACTGTAATGAATAATCCAATGCAATAATGCATTCTGGTATTTGCTTGAGCTAGTATCACATCAAGAACTACAGGTTGAAAACAATGCGCAGATCATATTATATACCAGCCAACACGGAACCATGTCCTACATGTCCTACAAATGTAATCCAAACTGACCTTCAACGCAAACGCCCAATACAACTACATGTAAAGGAATAAAACACACCCAAATTGTACAAAATACCTTTCTAAGACTATTTCTAATTCTTTGGAACTTCATATTATATAGTGTTATAAGCTAATTTCCAATGAATATCTAAAATTACGAAGGTTCACTGCTAACTTGATAAACAGCAGAAAACAAGTGACGTAACAATAGTGAAAATTGATGATATTAACAGTACTCTGCACAGTACGACACAGTATTAACTATAACATATACTGTTCTTAAGTACAGCAAAAATCAAATCTCCATACGAAGCACTCTCATATCTCTCAACAAGAAACATTTCAATCCTTTCTAAATCCGTTATAACTACATACAACCTGAATTTCAAGCCGTTATTTACGTTGCAGTAGTCTGTGAGTGTTGTACGTATAGCCCCAAGCTATTGTACCTGTCTGTTCAGCTATCACGGCGTCAGTGTTTGTCTGCGATTGGTTTTACAGCGCTAATAATGAGAAACTGAACCAATTAAGCAACGCCGGAGGGTTAGTTAATTGGCACGCGTTGTACAGCACTGTACCGTAATCAGAAAATATATGGAACGTTGCAAATCTAGAGCTGATTGCTGATATTGATCGTTGTTATGGTATTGCCTTATTCTGCAAAAATTATTCAGGAATCGGTAACGACCTTAGATTACGTCATTCCCAATGGGCCGAAGATCTGAAGTCACCTGCGTTCGTCAAAACTCCATTTCCCGGTTCGAGTTGTGAGTAACACCACCTCACCTAACATTGCGAAGAAATAGCGCGAAATGCGAAATACTGAATAGTGCTCAGAGTATACAGACGTATTAGAGAAAAATACGGGGTCGCTAGATTGCCGGTGTACCAGCCAATAATATACTCTCTCTTGTGACAGGTATATTCTTGGTTAAAAAAACCGACTTATTTATGAAAAACACAATGGAGGTATAATCTGGACTAAGGGATTATACTCTGGGCAGGGGTATATTCTAGGCTGTTACACCGGTCTGCTACTACACACCCCAATACTATATTGATAATGCTTTATTCACACACAAAAAGGCAAAGTTTTGTAAATACTGCGATGTTTAGGTTTGCAAAGAAAATCAAGCATGCATTATGTCACGGAAGGGCGGGAAACAATTGGGGTTCGTCAGAATTAGACAGGAAGTGCAGGAATATGTTTTTATGGCAACCCTTATTGTTACTTAGCAACAGACATCTGCTGGCCAAATGTTTCCTTTACTCATTTACTAATTCAAAAAGATCCTTTTTATTCTATTACATATCATTCTCTGTATTTATCATTGTGAGTGATATAATGAGAGCACAATGCACAATGGAAAAGGGGTTCGAAAAAAACTTTGTACCCCGTGAAGAAATTCCTCACAGAGAATATTATGGAATGTAAAATTAGGAAAATCTAAAATAGCCCCCCCAATAAAGGTTTATTCACAGTAAGGCGTTTTCTTACCCACCGCATCACGAAAGGATCTCCATCTCTCCGTGAAGCGAATTTTAAAACGCAGCAAGGTTCTAAGATAAAATCATTCAGGAGAAAGCTAAAAAAAGGGATAAAATTTTGTTAACAATGTACAGAATTGACGCTGACTAATGCAATTATATGTTGAATGAAAATTTCTGTACTACATGTATCAAGGCAACAATATTGACAACATAAACGTTAATCAAAGAGA
Organism: Halocynthia roretzi; assembly: GCA_013436055.1. Lineage (NCBI taxonomy): Eukaryota > Metazoa > Chordata > Ascidiacea > Stolidobranchia > Pyuridae > Halocynthia > Halocynthia roretzi. The sequence continues at coordinate 26,904 of QRAM01000598.1, read as the reverse complement.
TAAAAAATTAATAAAACAATCAAAAAGGAATGCTGAGAGGATGAGGTGACCTTTCACCCCACCAGGTCCCTTATTTTCCACAAAAATTTCCTAGCTAAAGTAAATTGAATGTTAGATAATACTGATTAAAGTTATGCATTTGATGACATAATAATTAAAGATGACATCATCAAAAGATGACATCATAATTACAAGTGAAATATGGTCTATGTTCTCAATATAGTGGATTAGGCTAGATATTAGAAAGTAGGGCATTGGAAATGGTACACTGTACAAGCTGGTTCATGCCTTTAAAATACAGTCAACCCGCGTAAAAACAGTACCCGTTAAGCCGTATATCTGATAAACCAGACTAAATCTGACTTGAGAGAGCTTAATGGTATTGAATCTTATTTTACGTACTGTAAAGTTACTGGACTTTTTAAAACACATATATAGTTTTATATAGTTATACGATGTTTACAGTATTTTCTATCATTTTGTTACTGCATTCCTTGTTGTTCATTGTATATATATTCCCAATATCATACACGTATACACCATTATCTCCCTACTATCGGTTAATTCGCACAATCGACTAAAAGAGGCAGACTAGCCCACTTTTAGTCTGTTTTAACAAGGGTTGACTGTATACTATATATGAAGTATTCACACAAAAACCCAAAAGTGTTGAGCACAGAAGCATTCCAGATCAAAGGATTATAATGCTGACTACTGCTTCTGCAGTAGCGCCAAATAGTAATTTGAAATTCAATTGGGAAGATTCTCAATAAATTGGTGCTTCAACACTTTTATATATATTATATTTATTCTACTATTCGTGGTGTCTCGAATTTTTCAAAATTTTCCTCCCTCGGCAACATAATTTGCTGCAAGATTTGGTATGTGGAACAAATTACGAATAGGAAACGTAATGTAGAAAATGCATAAAATGGGGGGAGTCCATTCAAACACTGAGCAACAAGGTAAAAATATTTAATTTATAAAGAAACTTTGCATTTTACCATTTAAAAACTAATTCATATATTGAAAAAAGAGACATTTTGAAAGGGTGAGGGGTTCTCAACCGTTAGGGAATTTTTATGAGGGGTTTGGGTGAGAACCAGTGGTTAAAATTTCCTTTTTATTCGTAGAACTGGTGAAGCTGACTACCACAAGCTATATACAGGAGTTTGAAAGAAATAATTGTAATGGGGAGTCCCGGTCTTCAGTAAGGTTGAAGAAATTGGAACCTCTCGAGGGCCTGAAGACCCTATCATTAATATAGAGACCTATCTATATAACAGAGGAAATATGGGTGTACTTGACCATGTGACCAGGGTATTAATAGTTAATATTATATAATCTCATATAATATATCTCAAATCTCTAACTTCAACGCGGTGGTCAGGGATGAACGGTTTTGCAACAGCGCCAGCTGGTGTATGGATATTTCTTCAATCCAAACATTATTTTTGAAATCAGCCAGGAAGAAATGCTTAAACCACAAATGTTTTATAAATACATCAGAATAATATACTGGATTTGCTTATTTTCAATTTGAAATAACAAAAAATTTAATTAGTGAGAATTTCCTTATCAAGGAAGTTAACCCCATTCCTATCAACAGAAGATAATCTCATGCTGGGAACCTCTGATAAACATATCAGACTGCAAAGGGTTAATATTAAATATCACTTCATCTACAATACAGCAACTTCCTGAACATCATCGCTTTCCGAGACGTATTTAGCCGGCTTGTGATTGGATGTGGAAGACTGAACTCCGTTTGGTATTTGTTTTTTCGGAACAGTTACCAAAAAGGATTTCTTGGATTTTTTCACGACAGGCGCTGCGATATTCCCCGAGCTGTTCTCGTTAAACTGGACGTCAAATTCACCTGTTCCCTTGCAGACGAGCTGTAGGCTGAAAAGAAAATGTTCTTATTTGCAGAAACTCAACCATTGCTCTGATTTTCAAATATATACAGTCGTCCCTCGCTATATCGCGGTTCAATTTTTGCGGATTTTATATAATAGTGTATTGTATGTATTATAGTTTAATATTGTATGTATTTTATTTCATGATAAATGCCGTGCTGTACAGTATTAGTTTGTTCAAGCGCTAAAAGTAAAATAATTAAATACCAGGTCAAATGATTGTGGGAAAGTTAATAAGGTGAATAAGGGTGTGTGAATGATTCATAATGGTTTAAAATACGTTTAAATACCCCCCCCCCCTTAATTAAATATGTGGTTTCTACTTCGCAGTTTTTCAGCTATCGCGGGAGGCTCTGGAACGTAATACCCGCTATAGGTGAGGGATTAATGTATATGTTAACCTTTGCTGAGTCGGTATTTGCATACTAGTAGGATTGATTCACTTAGTAGTGGTTGTGCCATAAGGAAAATACTAAAACCACGAGTATCACATGTACCAGTACCAGAAGTACCAACCGAGTGCACACAAGATATCAGCTAGAGCGGCATTTATCATGGTACTGCGATATTTAGTATAATGGTACAGTATATTGAGTATTTAGCTGGTACTGCTGGTACTGCGGGTACCTATAGAACAGGTTGAAAACCTGTCATGAACTTGTTAGCTTTTGTGTCCTCTCAACTATTTTATTGATCATTTTAAGATTGGGGTTGGGTAAGATTTATGGTTCGGGATTTTCATCAAATTATTTATATTTTTAGGGAATTTCATGAAATTCATAGCTTCACAGTTACAGTTTTCTTACAGTTACAGTCTATGACATCACAAATATAATCAATGACATCATACCTGTTTGATATTTTAATCTCAATTTTCTTTCCTGTAATTTTCTTGACGGCTCGAACGAGTCTCATTCCACATTCGACCGAATGAGCGAGGTTCAATATCAGATCTCCCTTGTACGATTTTGCTTCAGGACCACCGGTCTGCAAAAAGAGAATATCATGAATAAACCAGACAATATTATTATTTATTCCACATATTGTGAATAGGTATTGAAACTCATCATCTACGGCCCGCCAAGCAGTTTTATTCGGCCCGCAAGGAGGTGATGTTTTCTTTGAAAATGTCTTCGGGAGATTTGAATATTTGATTTGCATCCATCTATGTTTTCATTGCATGTAAGTAAGAGTTAGGTTTGTGACATAATTAAGAGAGATTATAGTCTCGTGAGCGGCTGTGTAGTAAGTAGCAAGCGTGTTACTTATTTTCTGTGGTCCGCAAAACTGATATAATTCGGTGTCTGCGGTCCGTCTATAAGAATGTTTGAAGAGACACATCCTATTTCTTATTGGTAGTTAATAATCTCCGGTAGATGATAAGTCATTATTATTCCTTACTTCTTTTTGTGCATTCTGACTCCACATTTGCTTAACTGATTAGAATTCATCTTGATAGTTTAAATATATTATATTACGGAAATCCAATATATTGTCGAATATTGCAGTTAAATATTTTCTACTACCGAAATAACCAGTGCTTATCGCTCCATAGTCAGTGTGAGAAGGGATCCAAACATCGCTACGCAACATAGTATATCCGTTATTACATGTGCATAGAGAATGACATAATATGTAATTTGATTCATTCACATGATCTAGAATTGAACGCTAAACTATCAGAGTGACCCAGCCTTTGTGGAAGGAGATATGGATAGATATACATCAATATCATCTTATATTGGCCTCGAAGGATTCCACACAGTACTGCTGTTGGCTCATCAATCCCTATACTTTGTTATGATTCAGCGTTGTTAAAAAACCTGCTAACCAAGCAGAGAAGTAGATTACAGATAGGGGAGACTCTGGTTCTGTTAAACATTGAAACAAAGTAAATATTGCCTTAATGACTTAGCAAATGCTACTGCTTCAGAATGTCATATTTTAAAAAGACCACAAACAGTAGAATAAATATCATATGTATACTATAAATGTACTGAAGCAAAATTGAAATGTTTATAGATTATTATGTTTTTTAAAACCAAGTTTTTCTTTGACACTACTGCCACTGGAGCAGTAGTCAGTACTATTATTATCAAACAGTTGAAAAGGATATACAGCAAGGTCCCGCTTATTGCAGTTAATTGGTGCATGCAGAACACAGCGATCAGCAAAAACCGCACCTTGGTCCTTGGTAAACTTTGCTTTTTTCCAAAATACTCCGCATTGTCGATTCATTCATCGAGTAATTGTGCCCTATTTTGGCCTTCGTGGCACCAGCTTCATATTTATTAATTATTTCAAGTTTCTGTTCTAATTAAATGTCCTTTTTCTTCGGTTTCAAACTAGTAGTGGTAGATTCACATTTTCGTTTACCACTCATTCTTAATAGGGGTTTGAACAATGTTGAAACTGTTGCGGCATTGCCCTACATTTGGCGCGAACTGTTGCGTCTGCGGCATTGCCCTCAATTTAACGCGGACATTTTTTTTTGGCAACAATACGTAATCCGCGAGAAGTAGAATTATGCCGCGTATAATTGGAACATGGTCACAAAAAAAAATTGTGTAAAGCGAATTCCGCACTGAGCGAAACCGCGATATGCGGGACATTGCTGTATCAAAGTTCTTACCGGCGGTTTTACGTGTAGAAGTGTCATTCCGTCTGTGAAAGCAGAATAGGAGATCGAAGTGATGTCACCCAATGGAAGACGGTATCTCAGTTTCATTGACTCTGGATGAAGAAGCAGCAAGGCCTTGTCAGACATGACAACAGTACAGCTCACAGCCTGATAAAGCAAGAAATAAGTAATTTAATATATGTTGACCAGACCTAGGAATAGCACGGCCCTTTGGCTGAGGTGGACTGAGCCCTGTAAAGTGAATTGAAATTAGAAAATTAACGTATTGTAGCATCCGGCACGACGTTGAAAGAATGTGCGAGAAGTTATCAGTAAACTTCGCTTCATTACTGAACTGCAACTGATTACAGCCGGCCCTAACTACGCCAAAAAGCTTGTCAAAACATGCAATTTACCGCTTTTACAATGAAATAGAATTAATGTTATACAGAAATGAGTTCAGGCTATTGGCCCTGCCCTCCACAATATTTTTTGTTCCTAATGTTACCCCCTGGGAAAAATAATTGCCCAACCCTGGTATAAGCTATTGGCTTCAGCTGTCAACTTCGCAGTTAAAGGTGTCGCTATAAACCAAGCACTTGCTTTAAACACCACCCCTGCAGAAGACCCTCGAATATCGAGACTGGTGATATACAAATAATCAATAAGCAGAGCGCTATGCATACAAATGCTGAACTGGGTCATCATAACATTAGTGTATATGATATAAGATCTTCAAACCTAGGTTTCTTGTTGATGTAGGCATATACTTTCTTCCCAACATGATGGAGAAATGAACTATAAAAATGTATATGGAAAGCTTACCAAGCACTCCACATAAATTACTGAGAATGACCAACTGAACATGACTAACTGAATTATAGATCATGGAATGGATCAAAGTACATATCATGTCATTTCCTAAACACATGTTACAATGAATATGTTATGTCGCGTTGCGCTGTCATGACCCCTTCTCACACTGACTATAGAGTAATCAGTACTGGTTAACTTAGGAGTAGAAAATATGCAACTGCAGTTGGGCTTCGGCCATAAATTGACTTCTATAATGAACTACTAATTCAAGATANTGGCTCATCAATCCCTATACTTTGTTATGATTCAGCGTTGTTAAAAAACCTGCTAACCAAGCAGAGAAGTAGATTACAGATAGGGGAGACTCTGGTTCTGTTAAACATTGAAACAAAGTAAATATTGCCTTATTGACTTAGCAAATGCTACTGCTTCAGAATGTCATATTTTAAAAAGACCACGAACAGTAGAATAAATATCATATGTATACTATAAATGTACTGAAGCAAAATTGAAATGTTTATAGATTATTATGTTTTTTAAAACCAAGTTTTTCTTTGACACTACTGCCACTGGAGCAGTAGTCAGTACTATTATTATCAAACAGTTGAAAAGGATATACAGCAAGGTCCCGCTTATTGCAGTTAATTGGAGCATGCAGAACACAGCGATCAGCAAAAACCGCACCTTGGTCCTTGGTAAACTTTGCTTTTTTCCAAAATACTCCGCATTGTCGATTCATTCATCGAGTAATTGTGCCCTATTTTGGCCTTCGTGGCACCAGCTTCATATTTATTAATTATTTCAAGTTTCTGTTCTAATTAAATGTCCTTTTTCTTCGGTTTCAAACTAGTAGTGGTAGATTCACATTTTCGTTTACCACTCATTCTTAATAGGGGTTTGAACAATGTTGAAACTGTTGCGGCATTGCCCTACATTTGGCGCGAACTGTTGCGTCTGCGGCATTGCCCTCAATTCAACGCGGACATTTTTTTTTGGCAACAATACGTAATCCGCGAGAAGTGGAATTATGCCGCGTATAATTGGAACATGGTCACAAAAAAAAAATTGTGTAAAGCGAATTCCGCACTGAGCGAAACCGCGATATGCGGGACTTTGCTGTATCGAAGTTCTTACCGGCGGTTTTACGTGTAGAAGTGTCATTCCGTCTGTGAAAGCAGAATAGGAGATCGAAGTGATGTCACCCAATGGAAGACGGTATCTCAGTTTCATTGACTCTGGATGAAGAAGCAGCAAGGCCTTGTCAGACATGACAACAGTACAGCTCACAGCCTGAAAAAGCAAAAAATAAGTAATTTAATATATGTTGACCAGACCTAGGAATAGCACGGCAAAGCTTGTCAAAACATGCAATTTACCGCTTTTACAATGAAATAAAATTAATGTTATACAGAAATGAGTTCAGACTATTGGCCCTGCCCTCCACAATATTTTTTGTTCCTCATGTTACCCCCTGGGAAAAATAATTGCCCACGCCAGCTATAAGCTATTGTAGCTGTCNTGACTAACTGAACATATTGGGTCATAACATTAGTATATATGATATAAGTTCTTCAAGCCTAGGTTTCTTGTTGATATAAGCATATACTTTCTACCCGACATGATGGAGAAATGAACTATAAAAATATATATAAAAGCAGTGCACAAAAATTACTGAGGATGACTAACTGAACATATGAAATGAGTCATTAGAACTTCCTCTCGTTCGATATCAACTAAAGACTGGTGATATTTCCTGCTTTCGACTTGAGTTTACCCGCTATAGCAAAACAGTGGAAAGGGGTGACTGGTGACAAGGTCGCTATGGAGGCTCGACTGCATTTGCAAAAATATGAAACAAAATCGAACACCAAAGTTCTCCTACCTTCCACCCACGAATGAACGACTGCATGATGACGGTTGCAACCTTCAGCTTGAGATAATATTGCCGTTTCTAGAATAAGAAATATATTTTAAAATTGACGCACCACAAATACTAGAATATATTTAATAATATATGAATAACACAGTTTCAATCTATATTTACCAGATAGGATTTAACATTCTTGCTTATCATTATCTCTGCTGCTTTCATCTTTCGGAAGCGAGTTAGCCAAACATAACCCCTCCAGATCTTCTGGATGATCGTTGCAAGATCGTTCAAAGATTCGAGACGATGATCTTCCAGCTCAAACAACTGTTCGAAAGATATTTATAAATATTCAATTAATATTAAAAATTAACAACATTGGCAATAAAATCTATCTATATGAATGAAACTGAATTTGTGTTCGCCGGTTTTAGACTATACAAAACGAAACGGTTGGACTGATTTGAACCAAATTTTGTGTTGTGACTTAGGGTTTCCCGGTTACTTCACTTTTCTATTTTGCGATGCTTACACCAAGTCCTCAAAAGGCTCCCCGGGTTCACTGCTAAGTATAAAATATAACTTCTAACCTAATTAAAACCTAACTGGAGACCATAGGGCTAGAGTTAACGTTTTATATGTAACAAGTGAGAAGGTGTTAAATGAACTATGACACCATTAAATGAAATAAAATGGTATTTTTGAAATTATCATTCGTGAAAAAGAAACTGAGATCTTGCAAATGTCACTAAATAGACATTATGTTTTGCAGATAATTCTTCAAGCCTAAAACTTATGAAGTGTTGTTGGAAAGCTCGTTTAGGGGGCCTACACTCAAAGGACAGGTTTTCTTTGCTAGTATTTAATTGAATTTCGAAGTAACATCTGTGAAAATGAAACAGAGAAATCTAATGGAACTCAATCACTAGGAACCAATCATTAATATAAAAGGAAAAATTCTGTCTCACCGTTTTCGGATTGATTATGAAAATCTTTGTTTTTCCGAAAGTATATTTCTCTTCAGCGATGCCGACATGATCCAGAATTTCTTTCACTCCTAATTGTGGAATTCCTTTCCAGTGCGGCCAGGTACGTGGACACAACATTTTGTACCTGTATTAATCATAATTCGCAAGATTGCTGTAATAGTGATGTTCAACCAATGCCAGATTACCAAACCATTAGACAAATAAGGCACGTGCCTTAGAGGTAGCTAAAAATCCATGCCACAAAAAATAAAGTAAAAAAAAATTGATAATTATCAAGTGATGACAAAAATGCTTCCCTTTATTTTTATGTAAATAAATGACATCCATCTCATTTACGCGTTTGTCCTTGAAGACTTTTTATACTCTCCCAAAATATCTGTATTTTCAGGCCCCCTGTCGAAATGTACCTTACGACCAGCAGAGCCTTAATCCAGCACTGTGTTCAACCCACATATTACGCTCACCTTTCGAGACAATCTTCGTATTTCTGCCTGAATGCATAACCAGCACGTCTGACACGGACATTTTCCATCAATCCAAGATATCTTGCTTGATGTTGGACGAGGTCATGTGAAATGACACCGCTACGCTTCACTTCGTTCGGTTTAATGCATCTGTGAATTACAGTAAACACTCAATTATCCTCGAACCATTTTCAAAAGACTTTATTAAAAAAAAAATCAGACATAATAAAAAAAATGTGAAAAACTCATTTGATCCCTTTCAGTACACTTATACCACATTTGGACGGAGAGATGTATCAAAAAAAAAATACATAAACCCAGGTCTGGAGGGGATGAAATCACACTTAGGGCGCTTTAAGAAACTGTATAAGGAGGTTTTCCAATGAAGAATTCATTCAAAAAGACACCTTATGGAATTGGGATTATTCGATATAACTGGTCAATCAAGATTTGAGTTGCAATACTGACGTAATGAGTTATGAGCACCATACAGAGAGGATTTTACTGCGACAATTTCTTACAGAACATATAGACAATTTCTTAAGCAATAATTTCCTATATCAGGCATTCTAACAGCGACATTTCCATACACGATTTGTTTCCATTTTATTTCTTACAAGATAATTTCCTATACAGTCGTCCCTCGCTATATCGCGGATTCACTACATCGCGGATTTTATATAATATTGTATGTTGTATATTGTATTGTATGCATTTTAATGTAATCCCCCCCCCATTTTATTTCATGATAAATGCCGTGCCGTTCAGTACTAGTAGGTTTAAGCACTAAAAGTTCAAATAAATTAAATAACAGGTCAAATGATCGTGGGAAAGGTTAATAAGGTAAATAAGAGTGTGTGAATGATTCATAATGGTTTAAAATACGTTCAAATATATTCAAATGATTAATTAAATATGTGGTTTCTACTTCGCAGATTTTCACCTATCGCGGGAGGCACGGGAACGCACTAACTGCGATAGGTGAAGGATTACAATTCTTACCGGATGTAATTTGGATTTTTTGAATGAAGATTTTTCATTAGGAGAGCGATGGACGTCTTAAACTGCGTCGCAGTCGTCGGGGGACGTTTCAAATTGTCGATACTGGGGTCTCCTTCGGGGAACAATCCTTCCCCGCCTCCAAGAAGATCATGAGCCGCCCCGAACATCGTCAAAGCCAAGTTACGATACAAGGAGTCGTTGTTTTTGTCAAGAAAACCTTTAACGCCGTAAGTCACCTGGATTATTGAAAAAATATTAGGATTCGTATCTGTCAGTGGTTTTGGTACCGTGACCCATTTGACCCAAACATAACCTAACGACCACCTTCAAAAATTCCTTTTTTGAAGCATATCCAATGCAATTGTGCATACACAATACCGAAACAAGTATATTTAGACTTATTTGAATCTTTCATTCGCTACTAAGCAGAATTACGCTAATTTAACCTAAAATTCTGCCAGATTGACAGTCGTCTTTTAACTTTTTTTTCCCTCAATGACCCCGGGAAATCGGATCGGGACGCCTAGGTTGAAAAGCTATGGTGATAGTGTGTTTCAATATTTTATTCCAATATTTTCTGTCTGTAACAGTCGGGAAAGAATACAAGGAAGTCTCTGTGCATGACATATGCTGAATATGTCTTGGGGAAAATTTGACAAAATGAAGAGGAAACAGTGTGTATTTATGTATGTGTGCACATAATTCCTAGGTTTCTTAACCGAGCGCTATGAAAATTTGCATGATGGTCTGTTCCCACCACGGAAGTGACATGGTCAATTATTTTCTCAGAAATGTTCTCATCGCGGCCCTAGAGCTGTTTTTGATCAATTTTGATCCAATTTGGTAGATCAAAATAAGCTTAAACCTTGTTGGGTTCATAAAATGCAATGTTATCCCATATGTTTTTTTCAATGCCCTTATCAGCATTAAGTGATTGTCTTGCTTTGAAATTACTTACGTTAAATTAATAATTTTAATAGCATATGTACACAGCACTGGTCTTTTATATAATATGCTTTAACATGGCTTATAATTCAGTCACTATATCTGCATGCAAATACAAAATAACGTTTGAAAAAAAAGAAAGTTTATCATTTCAAGATTTAATCACACATCCAAAGTGTCCAAACAACCAGCGATATTTGACACTGCAGATGGGGTGCTAAGAGGGTTTGATTTAAAAAATTTCAAAATTCAATCACGCATCCAGGTTGTCTAACAATATTTCCTTTCAATAAGCGATATTTGACACATCACAAAACCAGAGTTGCGCTCACACTGATTTAAAACGTGCAGACAATAAAAATAAATGCAAAATCAAGCAGAATTTCTAGAAAAAATGAATTTGATTTTTGACACAATTTTTACTTACTAGGAGTTTCTTTCTTTCTTCTGATTAAAGAACAATTATAGAAAAGACATTAATTAGAATTGGCAGAGAGAATTACAAACGAGGCTAACTGCTCATAAATATTTGAGCGCCTACAGCACCAAAGCAGAATTTAACACTGCCTGAAGTACAGCAGTATACCTCTGTATGGTTTCATAATAGAACGAATGACTTATTTGCTTTCAAAATTACTCAAAAGCCGGGGTGCGTATTATACGTGGAGAATTTAGAACATTTTAGATACATTTTAGATGAATGTCTGCAAAGTGCAAGTTGCTTATCGTTAGTAAAATGGCTTGATATAGCCACGAGGTCAGAATAGCCTTAAACGAGGCGTTAATCAATCTTGGTGGCCTCAAATGCATTGCATATTTTATTGGTCCAATCAACATTTACCATGTTTATATATCTTCCCGCTTGTGTTTGATGTAGGGAGTAGGGAGAGTGATATTTACAAGGGTATAGAGCTTTTTCTGCTATCTAGACGTCAACTGTAGTGAGTATGTTACAGTTATCATTAAATAACTCAAAAACTTTTTTTCTAGTGACGAGTTTTCTAGTTTAAACATTCGTGATATCAAAACAAAGCGTTTTTGTTTTATACAATACCAGTGTACAATGTGACTTGTCTCATTGAATCGCCCGTACAATATGCTCTGCACATGGCCCGAAATATCCTAAGACTCACAGTGCTTGGCTATCAAATATCAAGTGAAAAGCTATTTCATTCGTCAATGCTGGATCAGAGTATAAATAACCTGAACTATCTATTTAGAAGAGGGTTTAATTAATTTAGTACTGCACTGCGGAAAGTTGGAAATAAAAACTTCAATACTTACTTTTCCTGCGTAATGCTGAATCCTGAATGCATCGTGAGGCAATGACTTGTCAGACAAAAATTCAGAATTCTGTCTGCTCTGGAAATGGATGTGCTTTCCACAAATATCATGAAGCTTCTTCAGGAAGGTATCGTCCGTTGCATCACCGGGTCTCAGGCACTCCTCGTCCAGCATAGACAAAATGCCGTTGTGCGACTAAAAAGAGAGGGTTAAAGGTCAGGAACATGACCGTTGTCTATTTAAATACAAATTTTCTGAGGACATGATGATTGTGACAGGATTTATGATGTCATAATAAGGTTATATTCAAAATATGAATTCAGAAAAATGGGTAGCGGTCCATGTTCCACTACCCTGCCTGTCCTCTTTCTACCCCTATTCTTGGATGCCCTCATTACTCACATCTTCAATCAATTTGCAAATGACATCATTATCAAAGTAATCGATGTGAATCCATTCGATTCCTTCCTGGATGTATTCCTCCTGTTCTTCTCTCAGTGTCAGCTCGATGAAGATCTGCTGAAGCTTTTCATTGCAGTAGTTGATGATGAACTGTTCAAAACTGTTGTTCTACGTGAAAATATCATATTTGTAAGTTGACATCACAAGTTCATTACAAAAAAATAGCCGAACAATTTTAATGTTATATGAATTGCGAAACGCAGCGTCCATAAAGTTGGCTTATTTGATTTGCAAGAAAACCAAACCGATTTTTTTTATGCCAGTCGCTAGTAGATAGTCGATGTGAAATTCACGTGCGGCCTGCTATCTAATCCGGTTAAGTGTATTTGGCATCAAGCAAGCTGATGGATAGTAGTTAACTACAAACCTCAAATACTTCAAACCCATAGATATCCAACACTCCCATCACTTTACGCCGGATGTTACCCTGTGATTGGATGCTGCAGTTGATCCTCCTGACAAGCCAGGAAAACAGACGACCATAGATTGCTTTGCAGAGAGCATCTCTTGCATATGCAGCCTGGAAAATAATTAACAATTTACAATATTTTTAGGGAAAGTTAAATTATACCTCTTGCTGCTTAATATAACTATTTAATCTTAGTTTACTTAGTAAATGATAAAAAGCGTACAAGGATATTTCAGTTTATCCAACAACTTTCACGAAATGCACCAGTTGATAAAATTTACCATTTTATTTGGACCCCATGTTATTGCGCTGTGGGCCCAAGGGGTTCTCCCGGACCTCGATGGGAAGTACACCTGTGAAGTATTCATGTATTGCATGTACGGATACGGATAGAATAATAATTAGCCTGATAGAACTGTTATAAGCTTCTTGTGACAAATCTGATCAATCGCATTTTAAGATCGTGACAAATGAGTAGAGAGAAACGAACGAATTGTCACTTTGAACGAAGCCGAATAAGGAAACAAAAAAAGGTGCAAAAGTGACAATGAATAATGATCCAGTGACACGTCAATGTTACGACCTCCATTTTCATCGGAAAAGATATTCAAGCAGAAGCCTTCTAGTGTTAAATTCGAAGAACTACAGAGGATTTATATAATTTTATTTTGAAGTTGTAAGAAATGATATTACGTCCTATGGGAACAAAGATTACACGATTTTCTAGGAATAAGACTTGAAATGAAGAATATTCCTCTTTCAATTTTATATTTTTATTTATTCATAACCTTAGATAAGTTTCAAACTGAAAAAAAAAGTTTCAATATTTTAATATTAGATAAGTTATAAAACCTGAGCCCCCTGTGCTATGCTCCATTACAATAAATGAGAATGAAAATTTCTGCACATTTTTATCAGAGAAAATCTCAATGGCAATTGCAGGGAAATTTATTTGGTGTTTTTCATGGAAAACTCGGTAAAGCAGAGGGATTCCAGTCATTTCCAAGTACTATACATTATTAACAGGTCGATTTTTCACTCATAATACAGAAAGCCCTTTTGTATTCCATATAAGGCCAAAAACAAATGTTTTTCTGATGATTTCATTGCTTAGCTATGCAGACAGGTTGAACTTTTTCCAATTAGTGCAATAGGAGAGAAATGAAACTTAATACTTAACGTTTCATGAATGTGAGAGAATTCATCGATACAATTTAAAAACGTGTGAATTTTTAAGCCGAAAATGATTTTTTAAGCTATTACAAAAAGTACCTACTTAGAGAATCGATTTTGGTGTTTTACTGATGGAAAAACACTGCAATCTGTCACTAAACTTTTGACAAAGGTTAATTATTAATGTGGGAGTCTCTGGTTTAACTGCGCTTTACAGATTGCTTTCGATCATTAATTATTTAAATATTTAACTTAAGTTAAATGGGAGATGAATTGGATTAGAGAGCAACTGTTTCACTGCATTAAATGACACACCGTAATTTTCCGAATATACACACCTAGACTATGATATCAAGATACCTGAAAAAGCTATATACTCGCCAATTATGAGTTCAAGTAGCTGGAAAAGCTCTCTACCCATGTATAATACATACCCAGACTTTGAGTCAGAAGTCAAGTCAGTGTGACCAAAGGCACCAAATAAATCGCGCTTCCCTTTACATCTACTAGTCATACAAACACATGTCAATGGCTGATGTCAACTTTACACCTACTAGTGATACAAACACAAGCGATGTAAAGAGCAGTTAACTAGCTTAGTGTGCTAAATATTATTATTATTATATTATTTCACGAAATTATACAGTTTTTGATAAGCAATTGACTGTTAAATTCCTGACAAATGTTTTTGTTCTAGGCCAAGAGATACAAACAGGTGAAATCTGCCACATAATTACATGATTTGTCACAAAATTACAGTGTGTGAAAGGCCACCCACAAGAGATAACAATTCAATTATATATAATTGAAATAAGAGGAAAGGAATGTGGACAATTTGAGGTATGTTGAAGAGCTGATAGAAATGGACGATCAATAGTATCATAGCCCCCTTTTACATAGACCAGGGAAACATCATTTAAACATATCATCAAATTAGTATAAAAATACTACAGAATGGGATGGAAGAGGTATACCAAAAGGTTCACAACATGAAATACCTGAATAGTTGAAGTCATTTTGGGACACAACCAGGTCACAACATCATTTAAACATGCTAAGAATGACATACATGAATATTAGATCATATTGACCTATAACTCATTCATCATGATATTTTACTTCATCTTTACAATACGATTCATCTCATAAAATAAACGCTCCAGTATCACGCGGCACGCATTCATTAATTGTCGGAAATATTGATCGATTTGGTTTAAACGATGCAGTGAAACAGAACGCATGATTAATGAACTAATCCATAAGTTCCATCACGTTTGTATGTCATTTTGCTGAAAAATTATGACAACTAAATCACTGGCTTTATTTAAATTAGTTTCAGGACTGAGAATTAATTGAGTGCGTGCCATTTTTCTATGCACGCTCAAAAACGAAAGTCAATTTAGATTTTCGAAGGAACAGTTTGACAAAAGTTACAAACTAAAACTTAAAGTAACTAAGTACAATTATCATGATCCCTTCGTTCATTTCTAAGCCGAAATTGGAACTAGAATGTGATGAATGAATGAATGAATTAAAAATTGAAACAGATTTTTATAGCGAGAGAAATTAAGCAACGCAAAAGAGTTAATAGTTGATATAAAAATTATTATTACCGCACCCCAACTATGACATCCAGATAACCGATAAAGCTCTATATCCATGTATAATACACACCCAAACCATGACGTCCAGATATCTGAAAAAGCTCTGTACCCATTTATAATACACACCCCAGCTTCAAGTCAGAATTCAAGTCAGTCATCAAAGGCACTTAATAAGTTACGCTTCCCTTCACACCTACTAACTATCAAACACAAGCCTAAAGACACACTCTGCATAGACATGGTAAATGTTAATATTAACAGTAAAATACGCACTAAACTAAGGTTAATTATCGCCTAATTTTAAGACTAATCTGGCCGCTATTTGCTGTATGTTATGTCTTGTGGTTATAATAAACCATTTAACTAGCATTGAGCAACTCTTGTGGCTATATTAGGCGATTCTCATATCTAAGGTAGAGTACGCACCACAACTTCTGAATAATTATGAAAGCAATAAGATGCGTTTACTATGTGTCATGTGTTAGTTATGTATTTAAATATCAAAAATCCCCATGCTTCATCTCGGCAAGGCTCCAAATAATTAGAAATTAATAATTTTAATCTTGACTCACCCCGCTTGCACTAAGAGTACATGTAACTTTGTCCATCCTTGCCTTCATCGTGCGCTCAGTCAACGTTTTTGCAAGTTTGTCAGATTTAAGTCCGAGTAGTTCACAGACTTCCTCAATTTCTAAAATGTAAACAAAATTTGAATTGACAATTGAGATTAAAATCATATATGTTGATTCGAAGCTCAGAACAGATGTCGAAAAACTACTGAAATGTTTTCAAAAAATTCAGAAAATTCAGAAAAGTACAAATATTGACCTTTCATATCTTGAACTAAGCAACCTTCCATTCCGTTCTTTGCAGATTTCGGGCGAAATTTGACATTTCCAAGCTTCAGTACGGAGGCCACCAGTTGGAGAATATTATCAACTTCATCATGAGTGAAACCAATAATATTGAACGCCGTCTGCGATTGAAAATTTATAATCAATAACAATGAAATTTCACAGACTACATTTAAAATACTCAAAATTATCTTCTGAGAGCAGTCTCTTAAACTAGGAGATGCAGGCCATCAGTTCAAGCAGAGGTGTGCAACCTGCGTCCCGCAACTGAATTTGTGCGGCCCACGGGAAGGTCTGGTTTTTGAATAGAGTACGGCCCCTAACAGGAATCCAGTGCCACTGTTTTTAATGTTATATGACTAGCGAAGCGTCCTTAAAATTGATTTGTTTGATTTGTAAGAAAACCAAATCGATTTTTTATACCAGTCTCTAATAGCTAGTTGATGAGGAATGCAAGTGCAGCCTACCGTCTGACACGGTTAAGTATATTTGGTCCGAGAGTGCTAAAAAGTTGCACACCTCTGGTTTATATCAATAGTCTCCAACTATCTGTTGCAATGAGCAATGTTAGAGCAACAGTATTAGGAGTTTGTTTACCTCACCACATCCCTATTAGCTCCAGCCAATACAAAAAGTCACTGCTTACACCTTTTGATAAAAAATGTAGGAGACAGCCCATCTGTTAGTCTACTTAAAATTCAATGAATGTCAATCACAATCGCCTTCTTTGTACAAGATGTCGATTAAGCCACATAAGTAGAGATACGAACGTTACTTTGCTGGAGGCTATTTAACCGTGCAAACTACAATTGTCTGTCTGATACCATAATAAGGATGGTAACCATTATTTTGTATTGATATATATCAGTTCCCCCCGATAATATGATTTAAAAGAATTTTTTTTTTCAATGTGAACAATGAATTTATGTTATCCAGTTGTGTATTTAATATTAGTTTGAAAAGTTCATTAGAATAAAATAATTCTAAAACAAGTATACAGTTTTATATAATATTGTAGTGTATGTATTTTATTTCATTACAAATGCCGTGCCGTACAGTACTAGTATGTTTAAGCGATAAGAGTTTTAAAAAAATTAAATCACAGGTCAAATGATTGTGGAAAAGGTTAATTAGGTAAATAAGAGTGTGTGAATGATTTATAATGGTTTAAAATACGTTTAAATATATTCAAATTGTTGAATAAATATGTGGTTTCTACTTCGCGGATTTTCACCTATCGCGGGGATTACGTTCCAGAGCCAAAAATCCGCCAATCAAATAGTATTGTATTGCCAAAGAGTTTCGCGTATGGCTTGCTTGCTGATACATGATATCTAACTGGCATATAATATGATATTGCAATTACCAGCACATCCTTGAAGTTCCCGGAATCGTCTATCGAATTTTTGATTTGTCCGTTGGTTAAGAAATCATATTTCTCAGATCTTGAAAGCTTCACTTTATCTGTTAAAAAAATATTACATATCAATACCAACCAATAAGTGAAGTGCTAAGCATACAAATTGGGTTTATTATAATATTAGTGTATATGAGATAAGTTCTTCAAGTCTAGGCTAGGTTTCTTAGTGATATAAGCATCTGCTTTCTTCCCGACATTAAAGAACTATATATGTATGTGGAACTGATCACATATACTCAATATAAATTACTGAGAATAACTGAACATATAAAAATAGTCATTAGAACGCTCAAATTGGGTCTATCATTCGATATTGACTCAAGATTGGTAATATTACCCATCCAGAGTCTCTGAGTTGAAACAGTGCAAAGTGGGGAGCAGGGTATTTGTGTATTGTAGGGCTTACATGGCACAAAATGGAGATTAATGAATTATAAGTGACATGTTTGTTCATTGATTACGCATAAATTTCGACACTTAAATTAGTTTCACTTTGCACTTGTGTGTTAATCATTACAGCCCATTACAGATTACTAAACACCGGAACAATTTATTGAGTTGTTTGCCTACGGAGAGGAACCGAGTAATACAGGAGACAGCAAAAATTGAATTCCGTGAATAAATGATTTATTGTTTGTACAGACTATAAATTCAAATGTAAATTTTGATGTCATTGTGTACACAACAATGGTGTTTGTGACCTGAATGTTTTCCTTTGATTTATAATGTTGGAGCTATGCTACAGTTACATTTAGCAGTTCGTTTCGTTTCATTTGAAAAACATTCTTCGGTATATTAGACATATTGGTTGCTGCAAGGAAGGTGTCAGAGGTGAAATAAAGGTTAATATATAACCTTTGGGAATCCGTGGAAACAGTTATGCAAGCATTAGAGCAGTGGTTCTTAACCTCTGGAAAAATTTTCAAGAAAGTACCTCTCAACAAAAGTATTACCATCAATAAACATCAACAATGTTTAATAAATAAACACAAATAAAAATTGAGATATTATCCTGTAAGCATATGTAAATGGATGTATTTATTATTCACTGAAATTTTCTTGTAATAAATGTAATTCGTTTAATATAAAACTAGAGAACAAATTTTTCAGAGGGGTGCGAGAACTTTTTTTCCGATTCTAGGCGGCGCCGATCACTAAAAAGGTTAAGAACCACTGCATTAAGGATAACATAGTAGAGCATTGATGGTTGGGTATACTTTGTCATCCCCAAATGAATTGTTTATTAAACTTACGTAGCATCGGTTCCGGACCGTTGAGCAGTTGGTAAAAAATGTGGAAGCTTCTTTCGCCGTTAGCTTGCTTCACAACACGAGATTTTTCAAGTAGGTCTGAAATTAAATAAAGTTACATTTATTGGTAACAAAAAAGTAATACTCACTGCAATGAAAAGCGCCAATTTCTTTTCGTAACGAAACTTGAAATTTCATACTTACAATTAGTGATGATACCGCCGATGGGATCGCCTTTGAAATCGAATTCAATGTCCATGTATTTACCCTAAAAATAAAGAATTCTTAATTAACTTGATAAATCAGTCTAGACCATTTTAGTCTTCAATTAAATTTTGGTTGTTTTCCTAACTTTACTATAAAATGATTTAAACAAAGTACTTACAAATCGAGATGAGTTGTCATTTCTAATCGTCTTTGCATTTCCGAAAGCTGTAAAAAAACACGCAATGATGGAATGTAACGCTCGAATGGATGTGCAGGTGTCAAATAACAATCAACATAGATATCATTTACAAGCAGTTGATACGCCAATTATTACTATTTGGCCCTTCAAAAGATATTTGCCGATCTCTGACTCAGAATATCGAAGGTCATTTCATGAGCACATTTAAATCGGGTCTGCTCTAATAAAATATTCACTATTTGCCCTAGTTTGTTGACTCCTGGTTCAGAAGATAGAAGAAATTACTTTTGATTGAGCACTTTGCATTGAATCTGGTTCGCTGGAATACTGATAATATACTAGCCACTGATGATAGTTGATAAAACACGAAGTAAAATATTCTAGAGAATTATTTTTACAAAGGACGAATCTTTTCGTTGTTGCATCTGTTTGCACTCAGAAAGTAGAAGGTCAGGTCATGCATGAACACATTTGAAACTTATTTTTTACTTTTTATTTAAAAAGGTCTACCTATATAAATATTCTCGACTTTGCCTCTTGACCCTAACCTCGCCTAATATATATTTATGATTCGGCGCTTTACAAAAGATGCTTTTTGATCCCCGATTCAAAAGATAAAACATCAAAAAATACTTTTGGTTGATATTTCTGCATTTTAGTCCGTTTAAACTGTACCTACCTTCAAGAACAGGATTTGACTGAAGCAGCTGCTGTTTTATTTTAACAACTTCCTGTGATTTGCTGCTCATAGCGGCGACATACTGCATAATTATTTTGCTTGCTTCCGTCTTTCCAGCACCGGATTCTCCTGTGGTAAAGAGGTTAACCGACTGAGTCAGGGAAATATACAATTTTTCAACGGATTATAAATATGTAAGTGCACACGCAAGAGTTTATATATTTCACTCGTCTCAAGAATTAAGACACTGTACTGTAGGTGTGGTATTGGTGATGTTGGTAATACACACTGTGTTTATAATCCCTTCGTTAGCAAGTTTTATCGGTGTAGTCTCTGTGACATAGATAATATTTCATAGATATAAGCTTACTCATATCAATTCTCTCAAGAACTAAGGCACTGTACTGTAGGTGTGGTGTTGGTGATGTTCACTCAACTCTATTCTACTTACCAGTAATAAGAACACACTGGTCTCTGTTATGATGCTTCATTGATCTATAAGCAAGATCTGCAATCGCATAGCTGAAAAAATGATTAAATGTTAGTCACTATGGGAAAATGTATAAAATATATTTGTGTATTTTTTTTTTCAAGGACATTATTCCCAGTCACTACTATACGTACATATGCGGTGGAAGTTCATAAAGGTTCCTTCCTCTGTATTCCTCTATCTTTTCTTTTCCATAGATTGAAAGATGCTTGTATGGGTTGACAGACACGACCACAGATCCAATGTAGGTCTAAACATTCACAATATTTCATGGGATATAAAAGTTCCAAAGTAAAAGTTTAACCCAGTCACATAACAATGCCAATATGGATTCATTTCCGCTGTAATGAGATTTCCATGTGTACTTGTGTACTGGTAAACGATTGTCTGTCTGCTACATTGTGCTATTTGATGTAATAAGTTTATTATGGGAGATCACGTTTTTCATGAGGATTAGAATTGTAGTTTATACTGGTAAGCGACTGTCTGTCTGCTACATTGTGCTATCGTTTTAAGCTTGATGTTCTTCATCAATTTTTCATCAAGAAGTAGTAATGAAGGGGAAGGGTGAAGGAATCTTCAAATTGAGAAATTGATAAAATTTATTTATATTGATAAAATTTATTTATTTTCTTAACATGAGGGTCGTTGAGAGCTCAAACCCCTGGCTTGGGGTAGTAAGAGAAGAGGGGAGATGTAAAAGTAGATAACAGCTAAAAAATGAAGGGTCTGAAAGAAATTCTAAATGCATGAGTTCACCTCAATCCCTGATAGCAGTTAGCAAGAAATTTTTTCAACTTACATATATCTGATCCTGTTTAAACCTTTTCTGCAAATTATCCAAGAAATTTTCTTCAGTCAAAGGTTCAAGCAAAACCATATCTCCTACCCCGACCATTCTCGACAATATCCCATGTTGATCGCCTTGCACGGCCATAGTGTTGAACGGATGTGCACAACAGAATAGAAATTAATGCTGCTTGCAATATTTAGATGCTGTAAACACAGGAAAATTCTTGTTGAATCCAGTCGGCGTAATTTTATTAAAAATTAAACATTTGGTCAGAGATAAGATAGCTATAAATTGCGCAATCATGCAAAGACGGACGAGATTACGTACTGTTTATTTAGTTTAATGACTACAAGATAACTAGCACGCCTATGTCACGTAAGCACTAATACCTTTCCTTATGGTGTTGTTCACCCTCAAATAACCTATATTCCCTAACTATCTGAAGTATAGATGAAATACAGATCCCTTTCTTCATTTGTACACCCAAGGTTAGCGAGTGTCACATAAGCACTAATGCCTATAATCAGGGCTATCGATCTGGAACCCAAAATACGGACGACTGAGAAAAAAATAAGATTTCCATACCCAAATGCACTTAGCATTGTCTCATGGCACACCAGGCTATGGCTAAAATTACTTGTTAGTCGAGATGAAAAATTTGCATTTAAAATTGTTGCATTGCTGAAAATAAGCCAAAATAAGGAAAAATCTTAGAAATAAGGACAGTATGGCAGACCTAACCGTCTCAGTAACATTTTCAACTTACTTTCCCACACTTAGATGTCTAGAAATACAATATTTTAATCACTAATGAATATTCTAATCATAAAATATTTGATATTGTAATTTCTATATCTGATCCTAACCTACTGCTAGTGAGGAATTGCTGCAGCCGGCGCGAAACATTCTCAGACATCCTTCATTTTTATTTACTTCCATATTTGAATAGTCATTGATCAAACAAATTTTTTCTCTCAGTGACATCATGAGACAGTGTTACATCATAAATAGTGATCTTATTTGGCGAGCTGTGTTTCTGGAAATTAGCCATGCTTCAAATGATAAATTATAAATCAATTTATGAATGAATACACGATATATAATATCATGCAATGCTTACGATGTGAAATACAGATTAGTGGAGTGAATTCCTGAATTATATTGTCCAATACTTATAGTCAAACCCAACGTTCCTTCGGGGCAGTGGTTCTCAACCTGAGTGCCACGAGAGATTTCCAGGTTCCAGGCAAAATTTCATGTCCTTCTTTTTGGAAATAGCTTCCCTAGTTAGAACTAATATTTATATTTATTTCATTCTTTCGATTCACTTTTTTCACATCAATTACAAGAATTTATAGATTACTGACTACTGATCTAAGATTCAATATATTACCTAAATGTTGAAGTGAAGCACTCCCCTATTAATATCTTTGAAATTATCATCTACAAGCAGAGACCTGCCACCTTACCTTTTCTCTGGAATTCCAAGTGCTACCTTAATGGAAACAATACCAAACAAACCCACGGGCAAAGTAAACTTCAATCACACAAAAGATTCTCGCAAGAGATCAGATAATGACAAAGGCAACAGCATTTTAAACACACAACTCGATTTCTTTTCGCTCCGATTCCCCAGTTATCGAACCGTGCAACTGCCAGCGGCGTACAGATGTTTTTGTAATACGATCGGAAGCTTTTTGTTGCGATTGGAAGATGAACAAAAGAAAGGAATTGAATTAAATGACAAAAGTTTTTCTCTATTATCTCTTTTTCATTGTGCTGGTGGGAAAAAGTTCACCTTTGCTTGCTATAAAGCATTGTGAGCTATATATTGCTCTCAAATATCTAATAAGTGACATGTAAAAACATTCAAAATTTTGGATAGGCCTTTGGTTCGAATATTATTAATATTATGGTAACCAGTGTGGGATAGGCAAGCGTGATAGGCAGTCTATCGCCACATTGCACCCCAATCAGCACCCACACAACAGCATCTTGTTTTAACTCTGTTAGCAGTATCTATGCTCATATGCATTTTTCCAATGTGGGGGTTTTCAACGACTTTCACCAGATACTTAAAGTGGACTAACACTGTGGAAAGCGCAGAATTCAAAATAAGTCACTGGAGAGACTACCATTATGTTCTTGATCAGCTGAAATTGATTCGCGTAAAAATATTATTGAAAAAGTGACCCCAGAGAAAATGTGGGTTCCTATTGAATACCCACTCAGCAAAGTACATTGGAATCGAAATTATTAAGAAAACAGCTACTGTACAACATACATTTAAAGCTGGTGGTACGGAGAAATTCTATTGAAACATGTACTCATGCAAGGAAATACAATCACTTGGTGACCATGAAAAAAAAAAGTGTTCCTTTCCAGCTCCCAGCCTTTCCTATCCAGATTTTTTAACTTTCTCATAAATAAAAGAGAAACTGTGTGTATGTGTATGGATGTTTGTTTGCCCATAACTCTAAGAGTTCTTGACTAAGAGCTCTAAAAACTTGCACGGGTATCAGTTTCATGAACAATGTGCTATAGACTACTTTTCTTCAAATAGGGGTCTTATTTTGGGGCTGAGTTAGTTTTTGATTTTTTTGTAAAAATTCACTACATTGGCTACTGTCACATCACAAACTTGGTAAATTGGAGACTGTAGGCCAGAAATATGCTTTATGATGTCAGAAATACATTTTAAGATCGAGAGAGTCCGCTAGTATATAAATAAACAACAGAAAACACAAAGCCCTTGAAGCCACTTATTCTTAAGACAAGATAATCATTATTAACTCAACATCTCAACTTAAGTCTTACATAAGTTTCTCTCGAGATCTCAAGTGGTTTAAAATAATATTGAATTCCTGCTTCACTACCCACATTTCATTCTGTTGAAAATCTCTCCTGGTCCAAAAGCTCTCAATCTTTAGTCAAGAGGTTTTACAAGACTCGACCTCACACTGTCCTTATATATAGAATACA
>QRAM01000597.1:30011-46932 GCA_013436055.1 Halocynthia roretzi | reverse complement strand
TGTAAAACAATCTAACATACTGTTATCAAAATTACTGGCTTATTTCTCTTATGACAATCGAGTGCCAGTTTAGAATCATTGTCTCACAACTTGTTTGAATTTTTAGTGGGATGACTCAGGTCCAGGACCAGGATATGGAAATTATCATCAGCAATATGTCCTTGATGGAAAAATTATCGCTGTCGGTGTTGTTGATGTTCTAACGACATGCCTCTCCTCAGTCTATTTGTATTATGATCCGGATTATGGTTTTCTCTCTCTTGGAACTTACGCCGCGTTAAGGTTTGTGTATAGTTATGGTTTTCCGATCCAGGGGGTCATTGGAACTTTTAATTGTGTGGGGTCTGAATCAATTGTCTCCATTAGAAATAATAGAAAGTGAATTAATCCTTTACCAGACCCTTATCCAAACCCATTTATTAAACTTGAACAATAACACAAATAATTGACCTTAATGCAGTCAAAGCTTTGTGCTGCGACGTCAGTTAGCTTGAAATTCGGTAGCTAGAACTGAAATGGTTATCCTGGAGAAAAATCTATGCATCGGTTGAACTCCGAATGGAATTTCTCATGAATTCAGCATTCAAATTCTGGAACATACGACGTTAGGGTCATGCGAAGTACTGTATTTCTGAATAAGATTCCAATTTATTCAATTTAAATGTTTGTAAAATGATCCTTGTTTTTCCTCCAGTGAGATGGATAGGATGTTCGTAATGTAATCCTTGTTTCTCCTTCCAGTGAGATGGCGTACACTCGTCACTTGGCAGCTCTTGATCGTACGAAGCTTCTGAAATATTACTACATGGGATTCTATGTTCATTCTTGCCCCAAAATGACGTACAAGAACAATTATCAGCCGTCGGAACTGCTTTGCCCGGAATCATTCGAATGGGTCCCTTCGAATTTATGCTTGAAAGCTCTCGATGAAAATAAATACTGCAGACTCAATGTTCTCAATGGTATGTGTCTTTTCCTCATGTTGCAGAGGTCCCAACAAGACCCAATATATCCCTAAAGGGTCAGACTAGGGGCTGGGGAATAAGAAATACTCGCAAGTGATGTGACTACCAAGTATTAAGACTATTTCCATTAGCATTACTTGCATATAGTCTTATTTCCTTATTGTCATTCCAGCTGGTAAATTGTGTGATAGCAATAAGAAAACAAGACTCACTGCCTACTTACTTCCCAGTATTAGTCTCATTACTTCATTGCCAGTCTTTGATATTATCAACTGATCTTTTCAGGTGGTTCTCCGACAGCTATTGATAAGGAAGCTGCAGCTGAAGAAGATATAAATGATGTGGCAATTATATACAGGAGAAATTTGATGTGTTACTTCACTTATTCACGTTGGAAATACATCAATGTTCCATTCCCAGGTAGCTATTATTAAACTAACAGTTCAGCTGGTGTATGCAGGTCAAATGCCAGACAAGGCCCAGCAACATAGCGTATGCATTTTCAGATACAGTAATCGGGATATGCGCTTCTTTGGAATGTATATTTATTTCATGCTTCTGCCATGGAATACCAATTATCAAGTATTTTCTTTATAATCATTATAGTGAAACAGTAATGAAGTGAATGCTGAAGGAATTATTATCTTTAAACTGAGAAATTTATTATTGTTGAGATTTATTTATTTATTTCACATGAAATATGGGGGTCGATGGGTGATCAAGAATTCCATGAAAGGGTCAATGATCTAAGAACTACCGAAATCCTAGCCCACAAACTACATACATAGTTCGGTACTACGATCAAAGTAATATAAGTTCTCAATGTTTTTTTCAGAACAAGGTGTCACTTATTATCACAAAGAGAAGGCACTGAAGGAGCAAAAAGAAATTGAAGAGGAAATGATTGAACTGAAAGATTATGTAAAAAGAATCGGTTTACCATGTGCAAAGAGCATGTATCTTTCCAGGTAAGTTTTCCCTCTGCTTCCACAAGGTTAACATGTCCATGATGAAAACCTGGTTTTCAGGGAGACACCATTACTATACCAGTAACCATGGTTATATTAAGTGAAGATTCCATTTATGATGAATTTCCATCTTTGGTGGCTGTGTTCCCTTAAGCCAGTACGCTTGAAATATACTACTGCCATGATGGTGTTGTGTTCTTCAATTTGAAACTGATGCAAGTATTTTATTTCAGGAATTACGATCCTGAGAAGCAAGACAGAGGATACTAGGTAATTTTTTCGTACTCGTAGTTCCGCTGTATTTACCAGTAATTTTTTTACTTAACTGGTGAATAGCCAATTCTAGGTCAATGTGATTGAGAATCTTCCTGAAAGGTTTTTTACTAGATAATATTCATTACTTGCAACATATGGATGCATGTTTAAAAATTAATTTTGATGGTAATGGGTTTTATGATGAGAATATTCATATTGTAGACCTCGATCTATTATGAAGGTCTATTCACACTGGGCATTCGACTCTGCAATTAGCTTTTAGCAATTGGTCATTGAAAAAATTCAAAGTTAAAGGTAAAAAATATTTACTAAATATTTACAAGATATAATTTTGGTGTTAATAGGCACGAGGTGCATTCAATTTTGACAACATGAAAAGCAGTAAAGTCATAAAAATCATGAAAGTCATTAATGGAATAATTCAATCTGCAACTAAATGTGTTATCTCCAGCAACATAACAAAACAGAGATTCCATACAACACTTTCTGGTACTTAACCTACAACCGCTGTTTATGCAATTTCTTTTTCAAAATAGATTTGTGTTTTTTCTCCGGTATTTTTCGCATCAACATCATCATCATCTCAGTTAGCCAGGATTCTCCAAATTGTTTTGTCAGAATATGGGTGACAACTACCTACAGCATGCACGCCTATGACCATGGTCCGGGAATAGATGTTTTGTCGCCATTTTTTACTTGTGTTAATAATCTTGATTTGTAATTTTTTTTACTCACATTCGTATATTCCATTTTGNTATATATATATATATATATATATATTCAGTATTCGCTATTTAGTGTCACCTAGTGGCGTGTCAGCTGAGGAATTCATAGAAGTCTTTCTTCGCGAGTTTTGAGGTATTTTCTCTCGTTGAAGAAAACGAAGATATTTTTACCTATATTTCAGCGGAAATTAATAATGATATTGAATTTTTATAGATACAGAAAGTTATTTCTGTCTTATTGAACGTTGTAACAAAATATCTGTATATATTGCCGTTATATAGAGATGGTTGAAGCTTACTGTAAATGTGAACTATACCACGATGACCATAACCGACCAATTCCATCATGCTACTTAAGAAAGGATAGCTACGAGGAAAGTATTAAATGGAGTGCCATTAAGCAAGATCTTCCTGATAGAGATCCTTTCTTAATTTGTGGGCTATGGTGAACGTGGTGTGAACTACGTTGTATTGAGAAAGTATTCGGTAACGCGGTCAGGGCTAATTAGTTTCGCGGTTCCTATGGTCATGGGTGAATGGTAAATGTGGGGATGTGTATGTTACAGTAAGGTCGGGGTTAAGATTTACTTTTTTTACGATAAATTGCTAACTTATCGCTTTTTTGCGTTTTTAGTTCGGAAATGGCTGGTTTCACCGATTAATTTATAACAATTTCACTGAAAAATGACTTGCTACTTAAAATTTAGTAATTATATTGAATTTTTATAGATTAAGAAGGTTATTTCTAAAAACTGAATAAAAGTGATTTCGCCATGGCTGCAAGTGGTCTTGCTGAATCTCCGCCAGGATTTATTGAAGAAATTAATTTTGAAGAATTGACTTTCAAAGAGGTTTGTTGTTTGTTTGGAATATCACTATTGAAATAGCAAATCTCTTAAATCTGACTTGACCAGGATCTAATTTTTGTTGTTGCTTTATACCTTGTATTTGATTATAAACTACACTGCAAGCCATAATACTTGAAGCAAGAAAGATTTTCGAATTAATGAAAAAATAAGTTGGTACCGACGCTCTCTGTAATTTTATCCAACCACTGATCAGAACAAAAATATTCAAGCAAAAATATTTTAAAATCAGCAACTTGGTTAACAGGAGTTTTTTTACTACTTCATTTCTCTGTCAACTATATAGATCGATAAGGTAACGGCAGTGATTAATATTTTTGACAAAGATTGGGATATCTATCAATATATGTGATCACCTAGTTCCCCTCATAGCACCCCCTGAAGATTTCAAAGTACCCACAGAGGGGCAGCACAGCCCACTTTAAGAACCACAGCCACATGAATTATCTTCCTGCATAAGTGTAACACCAATATTGTTTTTACATTCAGTCTGTTGGAAAAGGTGCATTCGGAGTTGTCTATGAAGCAATTTATCGAAAGAATCCAGTCGCTGTTAAAATGATCGAATCGGAAAGTGAAAGAAGAGCTTTTATAACTGAGCTGAGACAATTATCAAGGTAAAGATTCTCAGCATCTTAGGTTCCAGTCCTCCTCCCTTGTGATCCAAGGCTTCCTATCTCAATATTGAATAGGTATTCATATCCAACATACTGTATATGTACAATGAACTACGACTGCTTAGAGCAGTGGTTCTTAACCCGAATGGAGGTACCAAACCCTGCAAGCTTTATCAGTGCATTCACCGAGCCCTTCGTTATTGGAAACATGAGATATGATTTCTTTAAAACAGAGGCATATATTTTATCATTGCATATAATGAAACATGCATCAGTTGCACACAAAATCACTGTGTTCAAAGAACATTGATGAATGTTTTTTTTTCGTTAAAAATGGTATTGTTGAAAATAGTCTTAGAATTCTTGACCTCTGCCGAACCACTGGGGTTCGATCGAACCACTGGCTTAGAGGCTTTTGCTATGTCATCCTTTTTGGAAGTATGGAAAATGGTAATTCGGTGTATACGTTACCGAGACGACTTGCACACGCATGACTGAAATCCTGTTCCAGTTCAATGATTACATTTTATTTTTTCTTACTCAGAGTTTCTCATCCAAACATCATTCGTCTTTATGGTGCTTGTAGTAATCCAGTTTCCCTGGTCATGGAACTTGCTGAATGTGGATCATTGTACAACTGTAAGTGATTTAACAGTTCTTTATAGTCTTTACAATCAGCAATATGTCACCTTCCACGAGAGAATTTGGGTGATAATGAACCAAATAGACCGATCAATACAAAAATTGTCATGAAAAACTTTTGCCTTCCCG
The DNA here is from genome assembly GCA_013436055.1 of Halocynthia roretzi. Taxonomy (NCBI): domain Eukaryota; kingdom Metazoa; phylum Chordata; class Ascidiacea; order Stolidobranchia; family Pyuridae; genus Halocynthia; species Halocynthia roretzi. The sequence goes on along the minus strand of QRAM01000597.1, from coordinate 41,744 downwards.
GGAAGGATTTTTTTGTAGATACAATTTTTTTCTGCAATAGTACAATATCTCCAATTGTCAGTTTTGTTTCCATCTGTGCAGTACTTCATGGCGTTGGACCACTTCCACATTACTCTGGCGGTCATGGTATAAGTTGGTGCTTGCAGTGTGCGAAAGGAGTCGCGTATCTCCATAACATGAAGCCAAAAGCATTGATACACAGAGATCTCAAACCTCCAAAGTAAATTATTTTGAGGAATTATAGAAATTTAATTTTTCTGACGAATATTATATTTTTCTTTCTTGCAGTCTTCTGTTGACAAATCAAGGACTCGTGCTGAAGATTTGTGATTTTGGTACGGCATGTGATATCCACACACACATGACCAATAATAAGGTAACTATCTTCCATTTATCTACTCTACATACTCCAGTATTTACGGTAATTTTCATTTCAACCTTTCAGGGATCAGCTGCATGGATGGCTCCAGAAGTTTTTGAAGGATGCAAATATAGTGAAAGATGTGACGTCTTCAGCTGGGGAATTATATTATGGGAGGTCAGTGATAAAGTAATCTAATGGTATATAAGGTTACACAACATGTAAGGTACTCTTCCTAATGTTTTCAATATCCTTCATCCATCTATTCATATATATAAGTGTTAACAAAACGCTTGGACTGATTTGAATCAAATTAGGTGTGGGGACTTTAGGACCTTTTTTTTGAAACAAGATAGTCCCGGGGCTGGTCTAACCCTAGCAACCAGAATAACGAACAATCCCCGGTATGAATCACATAAGTATTTCTTTTTTGACTGGGAGCTTACACTAAGATCTTACGAAAGGTCAACAAAAGGTTTACCAAGAACCGTTGGGTTTCTCACTTTATTAGAATTCATTAAAAAAATCGGTCAATTCAGGTTATAACTCGAAGGAAACCTTTTGATGAGCTCGGTGGTCCTGCGTTTCGCATCATGTGGGCCGTGCATACCGGAGCACGGCCACCGCTTGTGCAAGGATGCCCGAAACCAATTGAAGATTTAATGACAAGGTAAAATTATATGTAGAAGACTGCAACTGCAAGCTTTTCAAACAAACTGTCTAATCTTAACTTTCCCGGACGCTGAATCCGTTGCAGGCGGCTTGATACCTGTTTGATCCTGATGAAAGGGAGCACAATAAAAATGATGTGATTCTACAATGATATATATTGATATGAAAATGATTTGAATACTAAGTGACATTACTGGAGTTCAGAGGTCATATCATAAGGACTGAAAATTCGAACCTTGATTATCAGAACTTTCTGCGTATTCTAACAAGCTCACTTACATATAGAACATGTTCACCTACAATCTAAACCTAGATTTGCGTTGTATTTCAGATGTTGGTCAAAATTTCCTGAACGTCGTCCATCAATGCAAGATGTGGTTGATGCAATGCACGAATTAATGCCATTCTATCCCGGTGCAAATGTTCCTCTTGTGTTTTCCGTGTATGATGACAGTGAATATGGATCTGATTATTATGAGACCGGCAGCGATGGGTAAGTCGTTACCAATACAGCTGTATCCTCCTACAAGTTTGTTTACAGCAATAATATGTCAGATGTAGATTATTTGGGGGAATACCTGTCCAGGAATGTAAAAGACTAAATTTTTGCCGAAAGTGAAAAATACAGTAGCGAAAGTTATTTAATAAAGTCTAGCTTAGGACTGATACTAAGATGCAATTTCTCATCTTTCTCGCTTCTTCCTATCGAAGACATTACTAATCTCCAAAAAGTATTTAAGGACTATCAGTAAAAACAACTAGAAGTAAACACTGGGCTACTGCTACCAGGGCCACACTTCCATTGCTACATCAGCACCTACAAATCTCCTACCCAGTAAATTACACCAGTCACCATGCAGTGTCTGAAAATTGGCACCAAGTTGAAATTTGATGTGTTTTTTTAATTTTTCCAAGTTTCTCTAAATACTGACTGTATGATTCATTGAATAATAAATATTGAATCTGCAGTTTTGAATTAATTTCACTAATGTTTTTTTAGTGGTTACTCAACAAGTTATGCGAGTACAATCGATACGTTGAAACGTCAGCATCTCACAATGACAGGACGAGCAATGCAACCATCAAAGTCATCTCCACTTCTATCAAAGGTTTCCGATTTAAATTCTTTAACAAAGTGAAAATAATACTACTTTTTCGGCAGCACATGTTGACACAAAATTTGCCTATGAGCAAAGTACTTCCGAAAAAATAATGATGGGTAGTGAAGGAACGAATAGAAATTGCATGCTAGTTATCTTGATCAGTAAATAAGATTTTAAAATTTATAATAGGCTTTGGCTGCTACTCCTAAAATCGTAATCGTGGTTGCTTGATTCTGCAATATATAGCTTGATTGCGCAATCTGTTGTATGTCCTGGTGAAACTATTTGAAAACTTATTGAATATTTGAATTGGATTTCTTTGAGCAGCTTTGTAGCTTTCAATATCTGTGTCATAGAAACGTTTGAATCTTTTACATCATGGTAGAATGTTACAGAGAAGAATCTCCCTAGATTCGTTCAAAGAACACACACACACACATTAACTTTTATCTATAAGAAAGATAGATTAAATAATATGGGTGTGTGACAGGTTCTTACCGAATATAAATTCTTACGGACAATTTATCACGCGAATATTAACCGTAAGATACACGGAGCAGTGAGAAAAGTCACTGTAATAATTTGGCAGTGAGAAACTGCATGATTCCCGTTCAAATATATCAGCATAAATGTTATTTTATTCATTCTTCCAGGAGCCAGAGCAAAGGCAAAGATCCGGTTCTTTTTGCCCTGCAACTCCGGCTGAGACACGTGAGTTACTTGCATGATTGGTTATTGTTTCTTTCTTTATGATTAAATAACGATTCCATTATTGGAAAACAATCAGCGAAACGACCGTTTCGAAAAGGCCACAGAAAATCTTCTTCGTTCGGAAACGAACTTTGTGTCCCGAATCAACATTACGCTATGGGAGGTGATGACGAATATTTAGATGTGTAAAATTAGAGCGTAGAGGAGCTGAACAGTGAAACCTTTCTGGATTTGAAATTCTAACATGAAGCATGGTTTGGTAAAGGTGCATAATTTATGCATTGATGGAAATGGGTTTCAGGAACCAGGCTGGCTTGTGGGCCCCCAATTTTTTAGAAATTGTTGCATGTTTAAATAATCAATATATGAATATATATTACTGTAATTATTTTGCAATAGTCAAATGTTAATGAAATATTACATAATATTATAATGTAAGAAATAAGAATTTCAACATAATATAACACATCTTTACATCAAATTAGTTTCACTGGGCCCTAGGCCACTGGCCTATTGATAAATCCCTGCTAGTGACTCGTATGATATGCTGAAATTTTTCCCTTGGTTGAGAACACCCACTCCATGCAATGTCAGTATCCTACCCCGCATTGAGCACTTTATATACTTGCCCTGCATTTGATTTTAGTTTTCTTCGTCTTATCTGCAGAAAGGTTTCATTTTTCCTGTAATTAGCTCCTGCAATTTAGATAAGTGTTGTAGTAGTTGGATTTATTTAGTTTGTTCTGGTGGCTGAATTATATCAGAATTTGCATGAATAAGATTAATTAGCTGATGTATTCAGTTGAATTAGTTGTAGACAATGTTCCCTCTAGTATTTGCAGCAAAATTAGACCATCTGTGACTTGGCTAAAAGAAAATCATTGCATTAACAATGATCGTAAGCATAATTTTCCAAGATGTGTTCTCTGGGAATCGAGAGGGGGGCATTGTTTTCTCAGTGTCCAGTTTATTTACAACTAGCGCATCTACCCGGCATTGCTCTGGTAAAACTCTTGCAAAATGTGTGCACACATCCGGAGGGAACATTGATTGTTGTAGACTTGATCAAGGATATCATTAGTAGTTTTAATTTCATGATCTTCATTGTGTAGTGACGACAAAGCTTCATGGAATTGAAGCATGTTCCTTGCATAAGTTCACCATTCGCCCCTGATCCGAAACAACTCCGTGATCTGTGATAGAGTAAACCTTTGTATACCAAATCACAAAATTGTCTCCGGAAATCCTAAAACCAAATGGTCAACTAACTCCTTAATTTATTTGACAGCTGAAATTGCTGGATTATGAATGTTACCTCAATTCTGTGCAATTCTATGAACCAATCTCAGCAAAAAAATTCTAATTGAGTGTTCAAAAAGATGTTTTGCCTCCAGTAGTGGTGAATTTTGTTTTTAAATCATCCTAGCTCTGAGTCAAGCTGGAAAAATAGGAAGCAAACGAAGATCTTCCTCTGACCTCATCGCTGAGATCGAAAAATCTCCGATCGACAGGCTATCGCCGGGTCACTCGAGAACTGCAAGTCCGTCAAGGTGAGTTCAAGGGTAGATCCTGCATTGAAAATTTGATTTGAATCCAAGCAAAATACACACATAGTGAGAGTGTGGCTCAGTGAAGGCAAGCGTGTCTCCTGACCACAGATCTTGGTCACTCTCCCACCTTTACATGCAATGTGCAGCAAGAGTGATAGTCTTGTTATTCTTTACAAATCAGTGGTGTAGTACTGAAGAGGTAATATCCTCACTATTTCAACTGAGTCCGTATTAACAGTTTTCTAATGCAAAATTCCTCAAACTTATGCTGTGGGCTACATTGGGCCTGCTGAAGCTTGACATAACTACTTTTATCAATATAACTAAGAAGTGAATGTGTGTCAGCCCAGTTGGATCAATATGAAGCAAATTTGGTGACATAAGGATCTTGTGAATCTTATTAAAAGCCATTTATAAATGTGATTTCATTTTTCAGGAATCGTTCCTCTTCCAACACATCATCTCCTCTTGTAACTCCGAGTCCTGTCAACCCATCCGAAGTGAAAATCAATGTTGTAGGACCTTGGTCAGCTGTTCCCGGATCACAGGGTCCTTGTGATTCACCCCAGATGATCTACGAGGAGCCAGGTTATGATGATTATGATTATGCGCACGAATGCACGAGTTCAAGTAAGATCAAAGGTTTTGTTTGTGGATTCGAGAGTGTTTGGGATATTCTGGCTCATTATCTGGTGTTTGTTTACACAGTAAGGCCAGCTTGCATCAAATTTAGCTAGTTGATGCTAGTGCACACCGAAATATGCTCACTCGTACTAAATCATCTCAAACCAAATGTACCAAGTTTATAATAGCATAAACTAAGTTATGGTGGATTTATTAAAGATTTCACCGGGAATTTCAATTCATCAACTGTTGCACAAACTATTATGTAGCAACTATGAAATGTCGCACAATAGCACAATAATTTTATACTGAATTATATCGGAACAAAAGTTGGCTCACAAGTCATTGATCCAATAAAGTAAATGAATGAAAGCAATTGGTTAATATTTCTGATCCATCACAAAATTCTGCCTCCATTTTTGGGAGTTTTATTGTCGTTTAAAAATAATTTTTAGTTCTTTTGAATTTTAATTCAAACTTTAACTCCCAATCACCCCTAAAAAATGAGGTAGACCCATTCCTATAGTATCCCCTACAGTTTTTCGTGCTGCCAGTTACCCCGTTCAACTTCTCTAGCTATTTCCACCACAAACGCTCTTGAATCCTTCAATAATTTTTGTTGCATGCGTTCATTCATTGCATTTAGTATTTGTTTGATCTCTGCGATTACTTTTGCTTATTTTTAATCCGAGTTTTCTTTTGCATGGCAATCGTTGTCTTGTTTGCCTGCTATAAAATTCAGAGCTTGAAATTTGCGCTTTGAAATCATGCTTTTGTGTGATTCTCTTATTTTCATGTTTTTTTTAAGCTCACTAGATGTTATTCAGGCGCTTGTGTGCTGGTATTATCTGTAATCACTGACTGGATGATGGTGAGGGACCCCAGTGGTTACTACAACCTTATTAAAAGTTACCATCATCAGTCCCATGTGGGGGTAATAATGCTTACTTTGAATACTTTGATTACCATCTGACGAACAGTGACAATGAAAAGTAGAGTGAACTCAGTGAAGGATCTATTTTTAACAGCTGACATTGAATGAAAAGATAGTGGCTAAAGAGGTTGCGAGATAACCAAAGCCATAACAAGTCACCAGCTCAGTTAGACAAGCTCTATAAATAGGCAATGTCGAGATCACTACAGCGGTAATTAATAATAAGTATCTTGTGTACTATACACATGGTCATCATATCTCCACAGACACTGGCTCGATATGACTGTTATTGGTTCACCTAGGGCATGGACGGATCACTCTGCTAGTCGATAATAACATCCAGCATTTGAGGGATATATACTTTGACCTTATTGGTTCACCTAGGGCATGGACGGATCACTCTGCTAGTCGATAATAACATCCAGCATTTGAGGGATATATACTTTGACCATGTTTATATCTTCGTATTAAAATTTGTTTATTTTACAGAAGATTCGAAAAGTAATTCGCTGCCGATGTCGTATCTCGCTCTGGAACTTCACCTTCAACCTTTGCCCCCTACGACGTCATCTCCCGAATCGATGACCATTTATGAACAGCATTGCAGATTAGCAGAAGAATATTTAAGAGTTCAGGTTTGCTTGTAGTTATTGTATACAGCCTGAAACCACCCCTGGAACATCCAGCCAGCAAACCAGCAAAATCAATTTTGAACTCCGCTAGACAAATGAAGTTTTCACAAAGGGCATATTTATTGAGGGCATAAAATAGTCTTGCATTGGCATTATATATAAGTAAGTTTTAATCTTGCCAGTATTTTCTTTTGACAGACCGAGATATTGTGGCTCCAGCAACGAAAAGAAACCTTGACTACCGAGCTACAACGAGAAGAACAGGATAAAGTGGAAGGAAATCGTCTCGCGATGGAATATCAACAACTGATGCAAAGAAACAAATCGTTCAATTTAATTTCGACTAAAATGAAAGCGGAAGTTGAGAAAGCAAGATTGATGCAACAGAGGAAGATGTCGTAAACTGTGTTTCGTTCTTTAGAAACAATACTCAGTGCTTCCTCAACATGAGATCCCATTAGATCAGGGGTCGACAACCTGCGGCTTTTTGAGCTTCCTCGTGTGGCTCTTGGATGCTTAAATATTTTATCAAAAAAGTTTCATTTTAAAATGTGTCAATTAAATTCAAGTTTAGTTAGACATTAAAGATATTCTTGAAACTCGGAATACATTTGCCTCATGGTTAAAATCATCAAGTAATGTTACTGCTGCTACTTTTGTGGCTGCCCAAGAATTTGCATGTCGTGGAAAACCTTTTTCAGATAGAGAATACTTGAAAGAATGTTTTATTAACATATCTGAGCATCTTTCCAGAGATTTTCAAAACAGAAGTTATATTTTTTCAGTTACACTCGATGCATATTCAATGAAGTATACCATGATATTTTTTTCATACGGCTCCTCAATTTTTTCGACTAGATCAAGGCTCTTTGCCCTGAAATGGTTGCTGACCCCTGCATTAGATGGTCCATAGCTTGGTTTACTACTTTGCGTCTATTTTCCCCTCGACCAGCTGCAAACCAAATTGATGCAAGGGAAAAAAATGTCGTGAACTGACTTAGCAAGATATCCAACCAATGAAATTTCAAAGTCCAATTTTGTAAAGAACTAATTTTCCCATCCTACCAAAAATATTGTATTACTGATTGCGTTTTGTTTGAAATCCTATGTTTTTTTCTTGGTTTCATTTCATATTATTTGATCAGCTCTTAATCTTGCTTGCACTCTTCTAACTTCTCGTTCATTTACTTTTTACAATCCTGCTCTCTTCTTATTGTTCTCTGAATCGTTTAATTCCTCCTGCTCCTCCTGCTCTTGCTCCTTCTCAGTTGATTGCATTCCTTTAAAAAGCTCATCCATATTCTGTGTAATCAACTCATGTCAGCCAACTTACGATAGAAAATCAAATTACTTTGAACCGCAAACTGGTGATCAAGAGTACAAATTCTCTCTGGTATCACCTATTGTATCAAGTTGCATGAGAATAACACCCGCTATATGTCATCAAAGAGATTAATAACTCTTTAGTGTCACCTAGAGAAGGAATTGGTAGAAATAATGGTGGTTAGATGGCGATAAAGAAATAATATTCTCTTTGGTGCCACCTAGTGAATGCATCAACTGGAGAGTAATAACCGCTAGATGTCATCAAAGAGATAACAACCTCTTTAGTGCTATCTAGTGGGTGGATTGTTAATGAAAATACGGTGGTTAGATGGCGATAAAGAGATGATATTCTCTTTGGTGCCACCTAGTGAATGCATCAACTGGAGAGTAATAACTGCTAGATGTCATCAAAGAGATGACAACCTCTTTAGTGCTATCTAGTGGATGGATTGTTGAAGAAAATACAGTGGTTAGATGGCGATAAAGAGATAAGATTCTCTTTGGTGCTACCTAGTAAATGCATCAACTGGAGAATAATGCTCGCTATATGTCATCAAAGAGCTGAGTCACTCTTTAGTGTTCCTAGTGATTAAATATATTGAATAATGTGTTCATTAGGTAACGCCAAAGAGCAGTACAGCTCTCTAGTGTTATCTAGCGAATTATGTTGTTGGGAAATGTTTTCTTCAGATGTCGCCCAAGCGCTGTCGTGCTTCTGCCATCTTATGGCAACCTAATTGAAATCATATTTCGCTGGATGTCAGTAGAGGTTTTCAGAATTTCTTCGCAATTTTCGTTATTCGTTTGGTGTGTTGCTACACTTGGGTGATCTTAGCTTATGAGAGGAACTGGAACATCAAAATTAAACGCTGTTTCTGGTTTGCTAACTGAAACAAGTATTGTAAAGGACATAGATCCACATTTTGAAGATAAAATGGAAAACAAGTACTTTTTTGATGTAAATACGGTTGTTTAGAAAACAGGAACATTAAGTTCTCCAATAAGGAAACTTTGCATTCATTCTCCATTAACTTCAATAATAAACTGGTGAAAATGTAGGTGTGTTCAATTCTAGATTGGGGAAGTCGAATCAAAGATTATCATGCCATTTCCTATACACGAGTAACAACAGATATAATATGTTACGTTGCGGGTAGCTCTGCTAATTTGAAATATAACTGAGAGAAACATTGTTGGTTGCAATGAAATACGGACGATAATCGTTCACATGTAAAGACTATTTCCTGTTCCCAGATTTTTCACTCTCTTTATGATGTATTTCTTTGCCTCCTGTTCATCTTTAACCTTAAAAGGTATAATTTTATTACAGACCCAGCTAAGTGGACTGATCGTTTCAATGGGCGCTTACCGTTAGTGTAGAAAATTGTGAAGTTTTCAACAGTTCTACAAACGCCTGCACGGAACTGATGTCAAGGTGGAAAGTCTCGCTAAAGCAAATGTAAACAATGGCTGGGATGTGGTGAATCTCACTGTAACTCATGACTGGAAAAAGAATATTCAACAGTTAACAAAGCAAAGCAAAGCGGTTTCCACAACTTTACTTACTTGCTGCTGGGATATTCTTTATCATATTTGGTTGTTCTAGAGCTGGGAACACTGGATGACCTCCAGGATTCTGTGAAGTTGACAAACAACGAACGAAAGGAACCGAGAATGATGAAGGATCTTCACATTTGAATCCTTGAACGCTTTCAGATGTTAAAATGACAATATCTTGAGCAACTTTGATATTCCCGAAAATCTGTGAAGTATATTTGAACAACTTGTCAGTTATAGATCTTTATATTGGGTTGTATTAGTTTCTGCTAATCAACCAATGAATTCAATTGATTCAGACAAGTGGCTCTCAACCTGTTGACAAGTGGTTTTCAACATTTTTTACCCCATTTCCCCTTTTAACTGAATGTCAGAGTGTTATTCCCCCTATCCAAGATTGATTTATTCAAATTAATCGAGCGATTAATTACTCCACATATAATGCTTATAAGTTCTGTGGTCAGGTTACTACAAACACTTGAAGGGGTTCTCAATGTTTTTAGTCTCATTTTCCCATTCACCAAATGTCATTCCACTCTTCCCGCGATTGTTTAACTCAAAAGATATGGAAAATGCATTCCAAATAATATAAGTGCCCTCTAAGTTGCGCGGACCACTGAAGGATAATAATAATTTTCTATAAAACTAAATAACTGCTATTTCAACTATTCATGCTAAAACACTATTCTAAAATTATGCTGAAGTGTTTATTGAAAATATATATATGAACATATCCTATCTCCTCCCATTTATCCAAGGGTGAAGTCATTTCTTTAAGAAATTCATAGTATTGCTATATATATAATCTTTTTAGCATAACTCACTTGCAGAGTCCATGACCAGATGTTTTCAGAAGTTACGTACGAATTGCAAGTCATCATTATGGTTGAGGTGTCCGAGGTGCAAGATTTATAGATACTGGATACTGCAAAAAAATAAGTACCACAAAGGTTAGAATTAAATTGAACTATAAAAAGATGAAAAAAGTGGTAAAGGCAATGCAACCTTCCATACTTGTTTTGATGTTGTCTGATATCTGAATAATTATTGATGGTTATTATGTGATATTATAAGCCCAATAAAGGTGCAGTATCATTTTATTGAATAGATTTATCTTTCTCTACATATATAGATTTCAGGCTACCATATTTTCATTACTAGAAACCAGGACACTCTAGAAAAAAATTGATTTGGAAGTATATTCCTTTTTTTTATTAAGAAGCACCTGAAATGAATAAAACCTGTTTTCTATACATACCAACATCTGTTTTTTTCGACACAACTTCAATCTTATCTTCATCGCCATCTTGTGTCTCTTTAACTATTCCAATTAAGTTTGTTTCGTCAGCTTTGAAATGGGCATGGAAAAAACCTGTTGTAAAAAGACATCACACAACATTCAGTCGACTCCAATGTGATCTATCACGAAAGAATGAATGAAATGTTACTAACATTTTGCAACTTCTCCAATGAACACAAGCAATGTATCTGCCTTGATTTGTTCTTCGCTAGTTTTTCCATCGCACCATTCAATTAATAACGGTCTTGAAAAAAGAATAAATATTGTTATGATGTATGCTTACCAGGAGTATGTAAAGGGTGCTGCAAAGGGTCTCAGAATTCTTTAACATGTATAATATTAACCCAGCAAAATAGGAAACTAATTAATGTTTTATTTCAATTACTTTGCGTAATTTTTGGAATATATTCCGACCACATGTATAAATGGTTTAAACGCTGACTTAAATGAACAACATCGCAATACCATTATTACTACAAATACCATTGTCTGGTCATAATACACCAGCCATGCAATAGGACTATTACTATTGACGGACCGTGCTATACCCAGGTATTATTTAAACAATTCCATACAATCTATGGTAAACCTGCATCTATTTAATTTTGTTATTTCAATAACTTTCGGGATCTCTAACATTGAAACAACTGTTAAGATAATTAATGATGAAACATTTACCTTAATTTCAATGGAACATCATATTCGTCATCTTCATCTACAGCTCTTGAAATAACAGGTTGAATTTCTCCATAAAGCATCGCCATCTCCTTGGAAATGTTGTCAAAAATGATTCTAACCTATGACCCTAACATCGTGCATGATTGACATCTTTGAGATTGTAGAATTGATGCGCAATTACAAGTCCATTGGTCTCTTCTATCGCATTTTTTTTGCCCAAATTATATCATGAAATATTATCGTTAGACATAAAATGACGTTAATATACTTATTCTGCTGTTATGC
>QRAM01000597.1:0-28495 GCA_013436055.1 Halocynthia roretzi | reverse complement strand
GCAAGACATGTTTTCTACTTATTTTTCAGCCCCCTTCTCTGCGTCTTATAGTCGAGAGCGTTCTGTGATTATTTCAGCAGACACTGCAGTACATTTTAGCACAAAACCCTTGTGACCTGTGGTATTTTTGCTGAGTAAGTGTTATGTAAACGAGGCAAAATAGCTCAAATCTGCTGAAATTGTTTAATTTTGTAGGTCCCAGCTGAACATTTCTTGTCGATTTCTGACCCGAGAATGAGTTTGTTGTTTCTTTTATTAGTTTTCAACTTATTTCCCAGTCCCTTATAACCAATGGCCTCTCATAATCGAGGTGTTTAATATTCGAAGAAGGCAGTGTTGTATTTCCGAATTTTTCCGACCAAATTTATTTTCCGATGATTATTTAGCGCCATCTAGTGTCGGGCACTAGCTTTTCCATTTTCAGTGAAGGCAGGAACCGAGAGAGTATTATATTCACAACAGCGATGAGAATATTAATTGTATATAGAAAAAAAGGCGAAATGCCAACATAGAGAAGTAGAAAAAGGGTTCTGGAACCGTATAAAGTATTTAATTGCTTCATCAGTTATTCAAAGATTTGCAAATGCTCTTATTTGGCTTATNATTGTCAATAAGTACCTGTGAAAATGGATATGGCATTTCAAGTTTGGTTCATATTTAGAAGTATATAGCTATTAATTAGATGCATTTTGGGCAGTCCAAAACTAATATGCAGAATTAAAATATCACCAAGAATAAACGGAATAAAAATATCGCATTGAATTTTTTGACATATCATACTTTTCTGTATATAGTATCTCTGTGTATATTATATCTGATCTTGTGTAAAACAAATATTTTCGTATACTTCAGGTACACTGGTGTTACTGAAACATCCATACCCCCGTAAAGTTGAAGAGCCAGACAATTATGAAGACATTGTATTGCAGTCAACAGTTAGAAGTGGAGGAACAGAGAAAGATCTGGAGTACCAGTCGAAAGCTACTTCAGTAAGTTCTGTTATCTCTCTATTGATAAAGATGTATTCATGAGAGAGAGCTAAAGCACCAGAACACTTCATACCTTCTTTGATTAACAGTAGTTACACTTAAGATCACCATGAGGACAAGGTAGTGAAAGTGATGACTTGATAATTCATAGGAGGAAATGCTGTGCATAGCAGATGTGATAGAAAGTGTTACTCCTTATGAATTTCTTGCAGTCATTTGCCATATGAACTACAAGTGGCACCATAAATTACAATCCTCAATTATCAGCAGTTTGTGTTTCACATGATGATGTTAACACAATTATTAAGAACTGTCTTGCATTGTAATGATTATCCGAAGGCCTGAGGTTAATAGAAATTATAATTGATAGGTTAATGGTAACAGCTGATCATTGTTTAACCATTCTTGATCTTTATACAATGAAGTCGTTAAAATTTCCACAAATACATTAATATAACTTATCAGTTCCTATAATATGCATTGTGTATTTATAAATATAGTCTACACTTGTTGGAAGAGAGTAATAGGAGGAAAGGGTGTCCTTTTAGCTACCGAGTAGGGTAGGATGATGATGTGATATTGGAAATATATATACACTGAACAACATGAAACACAGTAACAAAATGACAGAAAATACTGTAAACATCATAACTATATAAAACATTGAAATATATATTTTATAAAATCATTTAACATTACAGTATGTAAAAATATAAATAATTTAATACCATAAATTACAATGCGAACAGTCGCTCTCTTAACTCAGATATAGTCCAGTTAAACAGGGTTCGTTTTAATTGAGGGGTCAAATGTAAATGTATTTTTTTCAACTTTAACTATCTTCGAATGACTCAAGCCACTCGATGCTACTCAATTATGATGTCAAAGACACAGAATGCAAAAGCGAATCATTACAGATGAATCGACTTTGCATTATTGCCCGATACCAATTAATCAGCCACTGACTATTCATGATGTAGATCAGCATGTTCGAGCACTGTGAATAGGATTAGATTACACTAGTGTGCTTAGTTTATGTGTCCTAACATAATATAACAATAATAACATATGTTTCTTATGCACTAGCACATTTTAAATCCAATATGTTTCCTGAATTTCTCTGACACCCATATTTTTTTCTTGCTCCAGCGTAGGTGGCTATCAATAATAATAAAAAAGAATGGCCAATCATCAAAACCGAGTAATTGGCCAAGTACCCGATACCGATCAATGGTTTTTTTGGGGTATTGACGATTAATCGGTGTATTAACTGTATTCTCTTTCAGCTTGCAGGCAAAGAAGGATTTCTTACAAAGCAGGGATATGTTGTTAAGAATTGGAAAACTAGATGGTTCGTTCTTGTCAAAAATGAATTGAGTTATTACGTCGACAGATCGGTAAGTATGCACACACTCACACTAATTATAATTCATTCTCTGAACGATACCTGGTATGAAAGTCCATAGCTGTTAATTCCTAATTCCATTCTCCGTTGCTGTTGCAAGATTGCTGTTTCTATTCTCATTATTTCATCTGTCCTCTGATGTCGGTTTTGATTGATGAGAGGTGTCGCGATTGCTCTGTCATATTTAATGGAGTGAATACATTGCATATGTTGTAGAAATTAATTATCCCATCCATCCATACATGATTTCGAAACTTCGTTATCAAATCAAACACTTGAATGGCTAAATTTGCACAAGCACGAGGCCATGATTTGCATTGTGGCCTGGAGAAGGGGTTGACACTTATTTGTTCAGATATGATATTTTACACGTCTCGCTAGTATATAATTCACATCACAACTTAATAACCAAATTTTCACAATTTAAATTTTGAAATTTGAATTAATTTCTATGATGAGTGTGTGGTTTTATATTTCAGAAAGATAAACCCATAAAGACGTTAAATCTGTCAGATTGTCAAGGCTGTACCAAATCTGATACCGCCGGTAAGAAGAACTGCTTCAGACTGGAGTTCCCAGACCGTACATGGCATTTCTATGCCAATACTGAAGAAGAACAGAATGAATGGATGGATATTATAAAATGGAAACTGGTATGTCTTATCTACTTCTTATTTACATAATAAACATATAAACTCTGACATCTGCTCCTGTATTTACGTACCGATGTCGGTTGGATGATAAAAATTGATTATTTTAGATTCATTATTATGATTATTTAACGATAGAGAGACGACAGAAGAATTAAGACAGCTTGTAGAAATTTTCGAAATATATAGCACACTCATGTATAATATGCTCCCCTACTATGAAGTCCAGATAACTGAAAAGCTCTACAGCAATCCCTATGCGGGTATTGCGTTCCAGAGCCTCCCGCGATAGGTGAAAATCCGCGAAGTAGAAATCACATATTTATTTAATTATTTGAAAATATTTAAACGTATTTTGAACCTTTATGAATCATTCTTGCTTGCTTTGTCTATCGCTGCTTTTCGCGGGGAATTCCTTTACCGTCTCTGTTTCAGCCAAAGTACCTAAGAAGGATAGTGCTTCCGAGTGTAGTGACAAAAATATTCTTCAACAGAGTTATATTGTTCCGTGTGTTGTTTACGCTAATTGTTCCGTGAATGTCGCTAATCGTTAGGTTTTTGTCGTCATATTTCATGAAGTATTTGCTCTGGCTAATGTCAAATATCAGCTTACGTTTTCTGTAACCAATTAATGAAATAGTGGAAGGAATTACTGTGTAGGTAATGGTCATACTTCTATTCTAATGTTACGTTCAGCCTACTAGTCTTATTCTTGTGCCCACATTGATAAAAAGACCATATAAAAAGGATATATATGCTTGCTCAGATAATTTTTATCTATGTGACACATCAGCATCTGTGAAAGAGTCACTGTTGTTCCTCCTTTACTATGTTGTACGTCCACAGATTTGCCTTTTGACTCATTTCCTATTAAAATAATTGCTCCTTGCTCACTTGCATTGAACGACAGTATGAATATCCTATGCAAACATAGTATAGCTGTATCCTGAACATGATATGACCATGTAATATTAAATAACACCACTACTACGATGCTAACTAAGATTTGTCAACCGTTGATGTGGGCGCAAACATACTTGTTCCGTTGCAATGATCGGAATGACTATACGATTTTATAATATTTCTCTCGCATTATATTTTATCTTGAAGATTTGATTTTTGAAATTTTATTGGAAAACTTCATTTGTAGTTTACATCTCTCTGTTTTCTTTTCAGAAACAAATAAGAAAGGATTCATATAAAGAATAATTTCATTTCACAACTTGTGTTTACTTCTTGCTGTCAATCAACGTGCACTGACCGGAGAGAGTTCTGCTTCAACTTCAAATCCAATGAACCAAGTGGATTTCATTGATAAATTTTCCCTTTTGATGTGTATAATATTTTATAATTGTTGTTTTTATTCTCGTTTGAGTTTTTGGGATTCGAGAACGAGCCGAGTGGGATTTTAATGCTTGATAATCGTTCTGTATTACCCAGTTTTGAAGTTACACAAGCAGGGCAGGATTTACCTACTATGGGCCCCAGACCAAACTCATCAGTCGGCCTCCAAATTTATAGAAATGTTTGCATGTTACAATAACCTCTCTATATTTCGCAATAGCTAAAATGTCATCTAATATTACATAATATTATATCTTAAGAAATGGGAATTTCAATACAATGTAACACATCCTTACAACAAATTAGTTTCAGTAGGCCCTAGGCCAATAGCCAGCTATTGGTGAATCCTGCTATTAGCACAGGGATGTGGAGCTGAAAGATTGAAGTAAATTTCGGGTTACTGACTCCTCCACGGATTCCTAATAAATTCTTGGGATTCTGACCAGGATCCCCTGAGTCATCACTGCAGCTGCTTTTGCCACCAATACCTCCTCCAAGGTTTAGAATCATTTTATTATCATTTCATTGTCCTTGTTTCAATTCCCAGTACAGTATATGAACCCTTAACCCTTAAGTAATTATTGTCAAAAGTCAGAATGACTGGCTCACAGCACAAAGGCAAGTTGTACTTCATTTTAATTTAGCCAACTCAGTAGTTATTGTGTCGTACCCATGGTAGATTATGCTGATGCACACTCACCTATTTATTGGATTATCTAAATACTATTGTACTCAACATTACCCTTTGTAGTTGTAGCATTATTTAGGCTCGGAATTTTTTTAGCTGTCTCTGTTTGAGGATGAGAAGACGTAGGTCGTAAAACCTGGACTCCTAAGCTACATTGGCCAGACTTTTGACTTCCTAAGGTCTGATTCAGATCCTATGTCTACGTTGATTACCAGGTACCACCACCAATACCCTAATTCTTGAACCTTTCAATAACAATATACTCAATTATACGTGTAAATATTGTGTTTTTATGACAGCAGTTAATTTCCAAATATGTACGAATACCCTATCACGAAGTGGCGATATGAAATACCCAACGGTAGAGAAATTGCTTGTACAGCAAAAAAAATATTTCGTCGATTTTGTTACCTTAAAAATTCCAGTCCCGAAGATTCAAGTTATTTTCTTCATTAGCAAGTGTGCATGAAATAATGTAGTACAATATTTGTCTAGTTATTATGAATTTCTAATCTTGAATCATTTAATCTAGTGTTGTTCACTTCAATCCTGTTTCTTTCTCGTTTGAATGCAGTTTCTGATTCATTATTTCATTGTGTACTGATAAGCTATGCATGTCAACCAGCATTGTGCATTTTTACAGATATCCTCGAAAAATCATTATAATCATTTTACCCGATATAAAGTCTGCGAATGTCACTTACAAAGGTGCATTTAGCAGTGCAGTACTATCAGTTTTCAATTGATCTAGCAGGGGAACCTTTATTGTCTTAAAAACCCAAATAAGATGATGAACTAACAGTAAAGGCTGCTTTATCATTGTATTTATGCCAATTTTACTCATAAATATGTTCCGGCCAGGGCATCTGCCCTTCTACTATGCTACTATGCTTTATTTTGTTTGTTTATCAATCGTCTAATGCACTGATATCCTGTCTGTTGCTGGCTTATGTGTAATACCTTGATTGAAAATTTAGTTTGAACCCATAATAATATACGTATTGACAAATAATATACATTTTAACAATTTGGGGACAGGTCGAGAAGGAAATCATTACTTCCTTTGTGCTTTTTCCCTGATTAGTTTTTTTATGAAGTCAGCCTCAACTTACTAATGAAATGCCTACCTTTGATTCTCAAGGGAGAGTTCTCAGTCAGCCTCGAAGACTTTTGCATACTCTTATTGCGAAACTTTTATGAATGCTTTGTAATATTGAGTTATGTCGCCTGAAGGCAATAGCCTATATTTTTAAATTACTAGTATGGGAAATGTGAATAACTAGTGTGAGAATCATATCCACAGGCTTCTTACACATGTAGATTCCACCCACCAATATATATAATGGATGAGTTCAAAGTATCACCAACACAAAGAACCAGTAGATAAGTTTATTCATCAAATTTGCTATAATTTACAAGAACCTGAATACTGTGGACATAGCAAAGTTGGGATTGAAAGAGATAGTAGTTTACACTAGGTGGTGCCAATGGGGCGGTAGCCATAACAACGTTATAAAAAAGATTCTACACTGCAAAATAGTTCATTCAGGTTGTCTCCTCCGTCTGTTGAGATGACTGTTGCGTCGACGAATCCTCTGCTGCCAACGGTGGTGACATTGCAAATAACTCTGCTCGCTTTTGAACGACCTCACGAATAATCACTGAAACGAGAAATCGAAGTCAAGCTGTGCATGGCCATATTAAAGAGCAGCTGGGATGCAGGTTCAGATTTGATTCATTATATATTTATTTATAATTCAACCCTTATTTGAAATGTATTTTAGGTTTCAGCATATATTTTGCCAGATAAGTATAATGCTGCACCATTTCCAGTTAACTGTCAAGAATTTGTATGTGTTAACCAGCAGCTTAACATGCAAGTTGTATATAAAACTTGGATCCTCCATACAAGTTGTGGTACAAGACTAATATGATGGAATTAGTACACTTTAGTCTGCTGGTAGTGTCACAGCCTTATTTTCGTCTCTGCCATGTATCGACAATGCTCCATGCTCATAGTTTTTGGACGATTTTTATAAGCTTTAAGACTTTGATTTAACTTACTATCAAGCATTGTTCTTCCCAAGACTGTCTTGTCAACTCTCTTGACAACTTCATCCATGATCCAAGGCATGAATCCTTGCTCGACATCTAAACAAAAGAAAAGATTATGATATTACATAAAGAAAAGTGGATTCCAAATGTTGTACATTTAAGGCAGAGTGAGTTATTTTGCTACCGAATAGGATGGCAAAGCATTGCGCTTATTGTGCAATTACTGTACAGCAGTTTTCTGTTATTTAAATAGGCCACATGAATATCCTTAACCTTGCCTCTTGGCCTGCACAGCCTGAATCATTTTACAAAAAATGTTTGCCCTTGACAAAGATAATAAATGTAAAATTCATGATATTGGTTTAGAATTAGGAATTGTAATATGTAGAGATTTTTACCACCATAATTGCCGCTATTTCTGAATTCATGTCAATCTCTAAAATTTCAATTACCTCGTTCAATAGGATCATAGAAATATCCGTTGTCTCGCAACGTGCTGAATACGGATGGTACAAGGTCGGACAAATAGTTCTGAGCGAATGCACGAGCTGCAATTTTCTCCGCCGTCTCACGTTCCTTCATTAAAACATCTCGTTGTTGCTTCATGCGTCTCTCCTTCATGAATAAAAGATTGATATCAATGAAGGTGATAATTTAATATGGCTTTGAATTGGTTAACTTTTTAGCTGAATGATCCCTTCATGGAATCTTTGAATCATTCACAGTCATTTAAAATAAATAAATGTTATCAGTAATGAATTTTTCAATTTAAAGATAATAATTACTTTGCACTTGTACTAAGAATTTCGATACAATGTAATACATTTGATGCGGGTCACTGTGGTAACCCTGGTTTCCCTTTGCTTCTCTAAATGTTTCTCCCCAAGCTTAAAACAGTTATCCATCGCAAACACACCCATTTCAAACTTTGTACTCAGAGTCAAATTGTATCCTACCAGCATCACAGTCCTTGCCTTGCTGCGCTTTTTCTTTGCCATATGTTACCAATAAGCGAGCGAGCATTGTTACATAATGGAGTTACACTTAATGTCACCATATATATAGAATTAAAAAATTACATGTTTATTGACCCCAAGACATTTATCAACCCCTTGGATAACCACATATAGAGGTCGACCACTTCGTTGACCCTTTTTTTTAAGGTCTAATTCCTATATTTTACCTTTTCTTCCCTATGCCTCCTTTCTTGTTCCTCCAACCTTTGCATTTCAACAAGTTCAGCATTTCTCAACTCTTCAAATTCTCTTTGTTGTTGTCTTAGATTAGCAAGCTCCTCCTCCTCCATCACTTCGAGAAGAGCTTGTTCCAACGTCTTGCCAACCAAAACTTCAAGGATTGGCTTCACTTCGATGTCAAACTCAAACAGCTGAAAATACAGAAGAAGCGTAAACAAATTTAGAATTAGAATTAAATTTAGGAAGGAAGTCAAGGAAGAGATTCCTACATCGCCTTCCAGGATCTGCGTTGCAACATCTTTTCCTGTTTTAGCTGGGATGAATAGTGGAGAGGGAGGACGGTCCAAGAAAGCATCAGTCTGTGTATCAACATCTGCTTCTTCAATTCTTAAAGCAAAGTATTCTATGTCAACTTGGACGGCCAACAAAAACAAAGCCGTGATACCATATTTTTCCTAGTCAGTATTGATGAGTCATAATCAATTGCTTTAATTCGTAATGAGTGCCCATGTCAACTTGGTAGTACTGTACAGTACTACATTTGTGTAAATTTGTGCAAGAGATTCTTCTGCATTGCGACTTTCCCCATTGTGGTTGAATTTATGTAAATATTTTAATGTCAAAATATCTTACCGATCACTTAATTCTTCAAGATAGAGTTCAGTTTGTACTTCAATATGTTTTCTTCCTTCAACAGCTTCAGGTGATCGTGGACGAAGTTGTTCTTTCGCTCGTTTCTTTGCTATTGCTCTTCTGCGAATTTCCTGCTGTCTTTGGATCTCGATTGGGTCTGGTTGAGCAGACTGAAAAGGCAAATCAATATTTTTGATTTTAATTTGCAAGGTAATTTTACTATGTAATTAATTTCGATTCACTAATCAGATTGTTTGAACTGAAAATTTTTCCAGAGTTCAGGACCTCAAGAAGGTCGGATATACCCACTGGTGAAAATGGGATTTGAAAAACCAAAAGACAAAAGTATTACCGCTGGCAAAGTATGTTGAGCATATGTATTTCCTCTTACTATTCTTTTATCATACATAATATTTCCATATGGAACAGGTCCTTCATTTCTGTAAAGAGTAAATATATGAGCGAATATGAAATTAAAAATTGGTATTATGAGTCCATGTCATGTCAACTTACTGTTCTGTTACGAACTGTCGATATTTTCTTCGTCCTTGAACCGCTCTTGGTTTACTTTGAAATGTGTATGTGCCCTGGTCGGGCTGTTGCGGAATAACCGCCGTCATTGGTACCGATATTTTTTAAACTAAAAACTGGTTGAACATGAGAAAAAAATGTAGATTTTACGTTCATATTTCATATACGAATGAATAATGTCTTCAACTTCAACCAGCTCACTTTCTGCATTACATATTAATCAGGGTTCTAACTTAATATGCTATATTATCGACGGCAGGTGCATCATTTACTTACATTACCTGTTCTCAGTAAACTTAGCCTATAACGACGAAAAAGGGATCCAGCGATGTGAGTCATTTTTTAATTTGACTTCATATTACCAAAATTTATCGATATTATAACAATAAAGAGATAATTGACTGAAAAACAACTAAATAAACATTTACTCCCCAAAATTAACTCGGTGCTGTATTGAAAGAAACCAATGGTAACGTGATCACTCATCCGTGACTCTGCTATATGTTCATCCGCCAAACTAACCGAGTATAATTCAGCGTTTAAAAAAACCTGGTTTATAAATATATTTCGTATTGCAATCACAAATTATGGAGAATGTACTAATATTAAAATAGGAAAATGGTAGAAATACCAACAAATAAATCATATTCGTTGAAGTGGCGAAAAGATTCAGGGGCGAAAAGAGTAAGGTGAACCATGTTACTATAGTGATTTCCAATAATTTTAAGTTCAGCTGTTTCAAATTAACGTGGTTCTATGAAGCCTCCGTTTTATTTGGTTCCCAGAGAGCTATGATGGATATCCCAGTAGATAAAAAGCTTGAAAAAAATATTTTAAACTTTAGAAGAGTCCACAATTCATAGCTCCATAATAATTGCACTATAGGTGATGAAATAGAGGGTTACTTTTATGATCACGGAACCGCGTCCAACAGGAAGTTGAACAAGTTTATATGAAAATGAGCATATTATTGGTATAAATTTTAAAATTAGCATTTATCTCTTAAATAAGACATGAAATGTCGGGGTGTTCCGCTTCGTTCTACTCCTCTTTTTACAAGAAAGAAAAAATTAGGCCATGAAAGGTCAGTTGAAGTTTGCGACATAGTCATGTGGCTGCTCAGCCAAAACGACTAAATGACGTCATGTTGGAGAAAATCTCGTAAAATGTCAATTCGTTAAAGAGTTTCTAACGACAAATAGAAGAATGCGAATTAACTTTAAGGAGAAATAGATTTCACACTTATACCAGAAATTGTTCGGGAATGGAGCGGTAGAAAATACTTGTGAAAGGGAAAGTTCATCCTCTTGTGGAGATTTGAAAGTAAACAATGTATATTGAAGGGTTTTTGTAAAATCATCTGACGGGAAGAATGACGTAAACGTATATGAGTCTATAGCTGTTAATATAATTTCTATTATCTAATATGATCAGACAGGAAGTTGTTATATATAAAAGGAAATAACAAGGAATTAACACGTAGGTGACACCTAATATCTGCCAACATTTGTTTGCTGTCACTAAACTTAATGACAAGGGTTAAGTTATCACGTGCTTTTGACTTAATTTTATCACCTGCTTTTGACTTAATTTTATCACCTGCTTTGCTGAGATACAGATTAAATAAGTTTTTGTTCAAGAATTTCTAAAGGTTTAAAGAAGGTACTATCTATAATCAAGATGAGTCAGGTGATGTACAACACAGGTATTTGCTTCTGGACAAGTCTTGTGATATTGAAAGTTTGTTTAGGGCAAGCACAATTACCATTGTAACATTCTTTCTAACCGCTAAGCAACAAGGAAACAAGATCGGGTGGAGGTGGGGATTTGGGACAGAGAAAAGGGGGAAGCGTACGTCCAAACAGTGGAGGAACTGTGATGAGATTTCAGGCCGATATTTTGGCTTGAAAAGTCAGAAATGTCAGACAACATTCAGAGTATTGTGCCACATATTGTGTGACAATTCCTCGATTAATTGCCATATTGGCATATAACCTTTTTTTGCCGATTAATCAGTTTTGATGATTGGCCATTCTTGTTTTTCATTAATATTAATATGCACGTATGCTGGAGAAAGAAAACAATGAGTCAGAGAGAAATCCAAAAAACATATTGAATTCAACATGTACCAGTACATAAGAAATAAATATTATTACCTAGGACATATGAACCAAGCTCACCAGTGTAATTTAATCCTATTCCCAGTGCTCAAACACGCTGATCTACATTATAAATAGTCATCAGCAACTGAATAATGACCAATTTGCTTATCACTGCATCCGTAGTGTTGTATGCATTATGGAAAATTTTAGCCTTAATTGTCAAGTGATGATAATATATAATTCAAGCTATTTTTTTCTTTGGTTTATCTAAGTTGTTTCTTTCTTTAACGTGAAATTTCAAAAGTTTATTTTATCACTGCTCACGCTCGAATAATTGTGACTGTATGAAGGGAACTCTTGCTATGCCATTAGCCAACTACAGTACAGAAGAAGTAACCAGCACTATTACACAGAACGTCACTCACAGCACTTATCTCACGACAGATGTAACAATGTCGTCAAAAAATGTCTCGAGCAGCACCGTTGACGACACCAATGATTTCTATATTGGACTCGGGCTCGCTATAAGTTCCAGCATATTCATCGGCGGAAGTTTTATTTTAAAGAAGAAGGGACTCTTGAGATTAGCCAGCAAGGGTGGGCAAAGGGCAGGGGATGGCGGACACGCCTACTTACGCGAATGGATGTGGTGGGCTGGTCTCATAACAATGGGTGTCGGAGAAGGGGCTAATTTTCTAGCCTACGCTTTCGCCCCCGCTACTCTCGTGACTCCTCTCGGTGCTTTGAGTGTTTTAGTCAGCGCAGTGCTCGCATCCTATTTCCTGAACGAGAGACTGAACCTTCACGGTAAAGTTGGTTGCGTCCTGGCTGTCCTTGGTTCTCTCGGGATTGTGATTCATGCTCCTCGAGAGGAAGAAGTCAAAGATCTTGCTGACATGGGAAGTAAACTCCAGGATCCAATATTTGTGACCTATGCGATTCTAGTTCTCCTGACGTCTCTTGTTCTGATTATATTCGTGGCACCAAAGAAAGGTAGGATTTTGTCAATGTACGATATTCATGGTGTACAATATACCCCGTACTCTAGGCTGAAAGTATTTGATTATTAATCGTAGGACTAGAAGCAATTTTTACTCTAATTGTAATTATTTCCTTAATCAACATCGCATCAACGAAGCTTAATTTGCATGCGATAAGTCATTAATACTTTGCTTACCTATACATTGTGTATGAATAACACTCGCACAGATGTGTTGTCATTCCCATGATAATAGGAATAGAACTTTGAAATGATACTTGTATTAGAAGTTGCTTGCTAGTTACTTAATGAGTTGAATAATAAATAATATGCGCGTGTTATTTTATAATTTAGGAATTATGATAAATTAATGGATTGTAATTCTTTAACCTGTATTCGTTAATAGAGCCTGAGCATTCTCTATGCACTAAACTCTCTTTGCAAATGTTAGATTTCCATAAGACAGTGGTTCCCACCCTTTTTCTTCTTGCGTACCACTTGAAGATATAGTATATGTATGTTGCCTAAAAACTTCTCTTACGGTCTCACTTTCTCACAAATCTTTTAATTATCAAACTTCATAACTTTTGCAAAGAGGTCAAAGAAATCACATCAAGTAGCCGAAGTTTTAACTTTAACGAATAAATAATGCTCTTTGCTTGTAAACTTTTTTGGGAGAGTTAAATCTCAAGATTCTATATTGCATTTTTCTAGGTACAACTAACATGCTAGTCTACATTGGAATCTGCTCTCTCCTCGGATCCTTCTCCGTCTCCTGTGTGAAAGGGGTCGGTATGGTCTTTCGAGAAATATTTCAAGGAAAAAATGTGTGGACGCTCCCGTTGACATATGTGCTCTTTATCTCCCTCGTGCTGTCAGTATCGACGCAGGTCAACTATCTGAACAAAGCCATCGACATTTTCAACACTTCGATGGTAACTGCGATATATTACGTGCTTTTCACAACCTCTGTACTGGCTTGTTCAGCCATCCTCTTCAAAGAATGGAGAGATATGATAGCGAAGGACGTTCTCGGTATCTTGATCGGGTTTTTTACCACGATCGTCGGGATATTTTTACTCCACATGTTCAAAAACGTTGAAGTTCCCCTCACCCCGATTCCGATTTTCGGTTCCCAAGGAGATCATATGAAGAACGGCCACCAGGTGTACTTCTCGAGTTCCGGTCACGAAACACTACTCAACCACGACTCGGAAGACGAAGACACAACGATATTATTCAACCAATTGAATCACAAAAACAGTGACATTCATGTCGCAAGATAAATATCGAATATTCTTATATCGAGTGTGTCAATATGCAACATTCTTGTATTTATATCAGAGACCTATTCAACATCATGGGATCGGCTACGATTTGAAAATAACTGGATCGGATTCCAACAATACAGAAAAAATCCGTTCCTCGGACAAGTTCATGAATCTATTTCGAACATCAAAATGTATTATATGATAGCATGTTCGCTCGTCTTTTAACAACATTGCTTCTTCTCAGTGGATCTATACCAAATTTTGCATTGCTTCTGAAGAATAATGCATGAACAAAGAAAAACTGGGTCTGGGTTTCCTTGGGTACCAAAAGAGATCAAATTCTACTTGGGGGCACTTTTTTTGCCCCACACAAAGCGAGAATCCCAATTTTGTGATCCATCAAATTTCTGATTCAAATTTAATTAAAATCTCAAAAATCTTTACCTAAACTTGAATGAAAGTGCAGTAATACCAAATGTCGTTTACTTCAAGATCTTCGGAACTGTCTACTGACAATGGTTTTATGCTTTTTTCCGGTGACAGCTCACATGGATTGGTACATCATGTATTTGTTCATGCAGCTGTATATGCTTGTGCTCATCGAATTAATAGTTGGTGCAAAACTTTCATACCCTAATTTTTTCGAATGTAATACGCACTCCGTCTTTGAGTAAGACATTTGAGTTAACAGTAAAATATGCACCACAGATGAGAACGCTAAGCATAATAAAAAACGCCACATTTAAAGGCTATTCTATCCACTGCATATTATACTCTGAATATTGCAGAGCCTGTCTAATTGAAACTGTAAAATAGCCCAGTCACCTCCCTTAATCGTTTGTATGGAATATAGATACATAAAAATATGACATATTCACAATTAATTATCGTAGCTCTGCCTTTGCATTGATGAGCAAATAGTGCCAAAAGGCGATTTATATTCCATTATTATGAACAACTTACTGGTCTTACTGTGAAGGAAATGTACGATATGCAAGGTTTCGGAATAGCTTCTTAATCTTCTCGATCAAGTTACAAGCATGAAATAATACAGAAAGCTCATAGGCCTCAACCAAAGCCCAGAGAAGTGTTTTTGAATATAGAAGCTGTTCATGCTTTATCACCAACAACTAATTCATTAGAAATGCGCTTCCATTAATGAATTTTTGATTCGGGAATGAAATTCACTTGTAATTTGAGGAATGCCGGTTGTTCATCCCAGTGAAGGTTTTGTCTTGTACAGGTTCCCTCATTGTTTGATCTTAGTTTATGGCTGACTTACTATGCGAATAATGATACCTATATATTAGTATGTACAATGGTAATAATAGTGACATACCCCTCAATTACTTCGCATTGTGTTAAATGTGTCTCTTGAAACCTCTTTGTTAGATCCATTGGTACCAAACCATGATCAAGCCTCCATTTATACCTTGGTACAATCTATTTTTCCTTACTCCATGGGTTGTGGAGTCTACACAAAGCATTCAAATCCAACTCCTTAATTAACAATGCCACTCCTGATTGTAATTAAAATATGATTATAATTCTGATATTAAATAATAGCACACAACATACAAGGCATTACTTCAGTGCCAACATAAATCATGCTACTTTATAGCACCCTATCCTGGTAGAGTTTATGTATAAAGTCTATACTGTTGTGACATTGTGAAATTATCTATTAAAGAACTTACAAACATTGAGTAACATTAAACATATTATTAGTATATACTGTATATATACATATGTGGTTGTAGCACACATTATTTGCCTTAAACCACATGAAATTAAAAACGTTCCTGATGTCTGTAGGAATGTGATTTGAAAAGATAAGTCCAATAGTTGTAGTCCTGTGACAATTAGACAGAGGAAAAGTTGTGGAGTAGATGATTGTACCACAATTCTGGTATTAAAATTCATGTTGAGACTCAGTACTTTTTTTTAACGACTCTGACTCCAGTAACCAAAAAATTGCTCTGATTCCTCTGCTAGGATATACCTAGCTGAACATTTCCATTTCCTTCACAGTGATGTCAAATGAATATGTGTATCTAATCATGTTCCATTTGTAAGAACATATTATATGCTATTCCATTCATATTATCCACTGTATCCTTACTATTGCTTACCATATCCTCACAAAAGTCTAACATAGTTAATAGGTCTTTCGTGTATGTATTAAATTGTGTTTGCTTTTTAACTTTCATTGATTCTAGCATTTCCAAAAAGTCATATTTCCATTCACCAATCCCAACATTTAGAAGTCCAAGGTTTATAAATACGTTTACAAGCACTCACCTAACGACCAGCCCACTCCAGCTACCTGGAAAATATCTTTATATATTGTTTTAATTTCACCCAACAAGTGAGAGTCCATGGGAGTATGAAGTTAACAAGTATCGGTTTTACATGAATTATCTGAATTACAAAGGATCAGTTTTATATTAAACTAGCAGAGTTGCTTGGGTGAAACTTTCTTTGCTATGGAATATTTTAATCGGAGTTCTGTAAGCAGCTTTTGAGTGCATAATCTTAATTTTCAGACGAATACATTTTCCATTCTCATTGATTTTCTGTAATTAATGGAACTAATTTGCAGTGAATGAGCGGGAGTTCTGCATAATTGTAGGACAATTCTTATCGGATTTTCTACATTCTCTATTTGAATGCCAAAAAGTACAAAATCCCTGGCACAGTAGGATGCAATTGTGTATTAAATAGAAATCCAACTCCAACTTTTTTCAATCTAATATATATCTGATACCATTAGGCAGCATTCAGTATCGATAATTATATTTTATTGGATTTTCCAACTATTTTTTATCATCGCAGTTGGAACTTCTGTGTGTGCGTGTTTTTTTTGGCTAGCAACTTAATAGTAAGTACTAGTAAATTTGTTTTCTTGTTTGAATTTCAAGTAAATTCATAGTTAAACATGATGGCTACATTAGAGGGATTGTTTATTCTCCCTCACATTCCAAAGTCCCTATAATACAATGGTAATGCACTTGACTAAGTTATATCAGAGATCTGACCATAGGAAGCGCTCCTCATTTGTTCACCATCTGAAACGGGTCTCTATTTCCTTTACTGTAAAATCAAAAGTCCTTAATACTTTAGGAAAAATGGAATTACAAATAAGGCAGCAGGATGAAATTATTAATGTGTGTTCACTCAAGTGACTTTTTTGACCTGGTACATGTGAATGAATCGACTCGAGTGAGCTAGAACTTGTCTTGACATTTCACTTGACTTTGATTACAACACTGGGCTCCCAATAAAACTGCTAGAAAGCAGTTTGGATTAGGGTTGGTTCAAATGTGCTACAATACAGCAGTTTTTCAATGCAGAGGTTTGCTACATGTACATTGTAAGTATTTTTGAGCTTTAACAAGCATTGTATATGCCTTATCTTTGAATTATGTCAATTTGTGTGAGAATGAATGATAATTTCACTAAATAAACTCATGAATATGAGGTTCGTTTTCGATCGTTCCGAGGCAATTTGCTATTGAACGCCCATAATATGCATTTTGCTGAATTGCTACGCGCTTTTAGTTCGATATGGGTCACTGCTCCTTAAGTAAGGCATGTCAATTTTGAAAGACTGAAAAATCAAAAAATGTCGCGCAAAGAACAAATAACAGAAATTAAAAACCGTTTAAAAACGTATCCAGACTTCCCGAAACCCGGAATTCTTTTCTACGATGTTTTCACGTTATTTCACAAACCGTCTCTGCAAGATATGGTCGTTGACTTGTTCGTAGAGAGGCTGAAAGCAACGCATGATGTGAATACTATAGATATGGTGATCGGAATCGATTCCAGAGGTTTTCTGTTCGGTCCAGAAATTGCGAAGAAAATAGGCTGCACCTTTTTGCCAGCAAGGAAGAAGGGTATGTTATATATATATATATATGCGTGATACAGCAGCATTTAGATATGGTACTGCGGTGCTGGTATTAGTGATACTGGTACATGCGGTAGTGCGGGTACTTTTGGAATAGATGGTAGTGCTGGAACTTCAGGTTTTACAACTGTGGAAGGCTGGGTTACTCTACTAGTATAATAAGCACAGATGTTGTCTCTTGGAACGATCTGGATCTCGATGGATTTTATCAAATTTGGCACAGAGATACATCCTTTAGTGATGCCTGGACCGTGGTCTGGAGGTGATAAATCCTGCGTAGGATCGTTGTATCGACCCAGCCCCGGTGTAATTGTGTAAAATAGACGATATGGTCGTTGTACCTATTGATTTGGTTTACCCTTCATAGCTAAACTACGTTTATATCACTTAGGTAAACTGCCTGGAAAGACACTCGAAAAGACGTATAAACTCGAGTATGGAGAAGCGACAGTCGAGATGCAGAAAGAATATTTGATCCCGGGAAAAACTGCCGTCATAGTCGACGATTTAATAGCAACCGGCGGGACCATGGCTGCCACGTATACTTTGTTGGTAGATGCTGGTATTAATGTGATTGAATGTCAGTGCGTGTTTGAATTGAATGGGCTGAATGGTCGAAAAAATCTGCCGAATGGCTGCAATTTGTTTTGCTTAGTTGATCTTGATGAAGACTAGCAAGACCCATCATTGCACCAGATACAGTCAATCCTTTTCCTTAATCATGCGTTGCAAAATGCCTTTTTAACACTGCATTTTAATTAAGTTCAACAAACATTGATCATCATTCAGTAAATTTTATTACAAATCTACAGCAAATCAGGACAGTGGTTGTTAATGTGGGAGGTTCAAAGGGCAGAAAGTTCAAATTAGTATTGTGTATTAAACATATACAGTTTGAGTATTAGTGAGGATCAGTCTAACCTAATGCTTCCACATTCGCCTAACAAAAATTTCCATGTTTTCATTCCAATATGAAGGTTTTAAAACTAACAGTAAACGTTCTTTTGATGTTGGAAATGCAAGTAAGGAAAGTGAGTGCAATAGTCCATTAGTGCAATGCATAATCAATTGTATCAGCAATAATATTTTTTCTTAACTTTTCAAACATAATTTTGCATAACTTGTGAATTGTTTTTCTAACTTTATCCTATAGCTTCTAGCTCTATAGCTGTTAAAATTTGTCTAAAAATGTCAAAAAGGTATTCCATCCGAGCCATTATCCCATTGAGAGCATTCGCCGCAGATTATTAAAATGCTTTTTTAACGCCAGCGATCTTTTCTCTAGAAAATATAAAGAAATAATCTAATAAACATAGGAAAAAATTAGTCATTTTATGGTGTGATCTGGGACCAAGGATGCTGGAAAATCAGGAGGGTACTGTATAAAATGTAATGAAAAGTTGACCAGTAAGCAACAAATTACTGTACTGTAAAAGCACATCGTGAATCAGGTTTTACTTGGATTAAAGGATCGTACTCCTAATAAATGATCTCAAAAAAACACTTTATTATACATAGCCTTATTCCTAAAACCTGTTATATGAATTACATTTACTTACAAAACACAGTAAACGGGGAACCAGTGATAATTCTCGTCGTGGATGATAGCTGTCCATTTTTCTTCAATTTTCTCATTGTTCATATACTCTTTCAAAAGCTTCATGAATACGGTAATCGTGAACTCTCCACGATAACACTCCGAAATGCATTCTTCTAAAAACTTGTTAACTTCTGACATAGTTTCTTTGTCTTATAAATAAATAAGAACATTTTTTGCAGGCATTTTCATAAAGTTAGGCAGTATGCAAAGATGGAATGCTTATATTAGGTTTATCTTATCAAATGAAATTATTTAATTCGGGACTATAATATACAAATCTACGAACACTTCTCCATGGATGCATCGATATTGCCATCTTTTACAAGTTGTATGATGTTGGTAAACTTCTTGCGAAAGTATTCCGCAACGAATGTACTTGTGAAAAGCTCCATTTGTTCGACCCATTTGTTTTTATTCGCCTCAATCTTCGCACGCACTGAATAAAAAAAAAGTCATGAAACATGTAAACACTAATATTTATACTATTTGTTATGGAATACACAATATAGAATGGGAGGAATTCTTTAAAAACACGAATTACTCACCTGAATCAAGATCATAATTGATCAACTGCTTCCAGCATGCTACTAAAAATATAAGTGACAGTACACGGGTGATAATGCTTAAATCAGTGAAAGACAACTTGAGGGAACACTTCAAATATTATTATTATTACATACTTAGTGTGTCGGGCACAGAAGCACTCGAAAGCAGAATATCGAAGTTGCATGTTTTGGCCAAAAGGAATGAATAGCGAATCAATTTTTTTATGTGTTTCCCGTAAAGTTCGATCGATATGAAACTATCAATTCCCTCAATATCAATAATCTTATTGCAACGAGAAATGATCTCAACGTCACATATGTTTCCTGGTACAAAATTGTCGTAGTGAGCGATTTCGTGAACCTTTTTTACTGAATTATATCCGCACTCAAATCTCTTTTGTTTGCCAATAAAAGACCAAAAATAAATATCGAACGTAGGAAATTCCTTGTGCAGCATTTGGGAAATCCGTACTGGAACTGGTTCTGCATCGTAGACTAAAATTGAACTGAAAAATAAAACAAGTAATTTAATTCATTAGCAAATCGGAATCATAACAGTTTGAAATCAGCTGGATTAAATTGGTCATTTTCATCAATTCATGAACATTTAATCAGGTGAAATTTTGCATTATTGTTCATAGTTTTTTATCAATGCAATTATCCTATACTGGATTGATTCCATTGGATTTTCATCTGTTTTCTTTAGCATTTGGATTGGATCAGCTTGAAATATCCTGGATTGATACATCTCTCTATTATAGGTAATCTTAAACAGAATTACTAACCCTTCCTTTGGTCTTTGAGGATCGTGATTCCACAAAATCTGAAAAGAATTATGGAATCCAAAGCATAGTAAACGAAGATATAGACAACGGGATAGTGTAATTAG
The DNA here is from genome assembly GCA_013436055.1 of Halocynthia roretzi. NCBI lineage: Eukaryota > Metazoa > Chordata > Ascidiacea > Stolidobranchia > Pyuridae > Halocynthia > Halocynthia roretzi. The sequence goes on along the minus strand of QRAM01000597.1, from coordinate 7,705 downwards.
CTAATTCAATCGACATCGTGAAAGTGTAAAATGAAGTCAAAAGAAGTAGGTAGAATATAGACTCAAATGATTTTAAATTAAATAAGGGTTTCAATGCTCACCTTTTCTCTTTCAACATCACCTTGAAATCCTGCAATTTAAATGACACAAGCAGTTAACCATCACATATCATTGAGTTAAATGATGGAATCGAGAATTATGAAGGAACAGCTCTGGAGGACAAAGCTTGCAGTGGTTGGGGCAAGATAAGACTCTTACATCTAAATTTTATAGAATTCACCATACCTTTAGTGCTTTGTCCTTGACATGACATCTCCGCCGCTTATGATTACTCAATACAGTTGATGATAAACAAATGATATTCTTACAGCGCACTAGTTAAGTACATTATTTTCTAGCTATTGATCGAACTAGATATTATATTCGAGTCTAGTAGACGCCCGGTAACTTCCTCTTTTCATAAAGGGGATCCCCCGGAATTGTGATTGGTCGTTAGAACGAGGCGAAGTAGCGAATGAGATCTGTCGCAAACAGGGAACGTTGCGTAGTTGCGTAGTCGGATACAAAATAATAGCTGTTTCGCTTGATCTAATAAATATGTGAATACTTTTTATCGTAATAGAAAGGTATATCATGTTATTTTTCTTAGGATTGCCAAGCACACATGCGTACGCTCATCGGGGAATCCCCAATGGGTCAAATATTATTATATTCTCACTTTATGAAATGAAATCGTTGTTGGCGCCAAACACAAGCTTTGATGCTTGAAGAACACTCATGAAAATATCTGCCGAGTCGAAAGTTTTTACCACTGCATATTTAAACAGTACGGAACTTTATTTTCCGTTCAAATATTCCTGCATTTGCCGATCTGCTAATCGGGCCGCGAGATAAAAATATCACTTGTGACGTCAGTCACGCACGACTGGATCGCCGGATCTTCAGAAATGATTGCAAAATCGTTTGAGAAAATAAATCATTGAAATTTTCACGGGAATAATTAAGAGACAGAAAAATAACGAGGAGAATTGAAAGAACTGAAACTTGTATTCAGTGTTAGAACAATGCGTTTGGTAAACACAGTAGGCGTGCTCTATTAAGAGGAATAGTTACTTGATGGCTATAGTATAGCATTGTAAAGTATGTGAGATGTCGTAGGCGTTCAACTGGCCGGTAGCCAGCTATTCATGAATGCATTCCGGCCTTTTCCCGTATATTGTTCGCTTCTGTAAGCTTTATTGCATTTACTATAACTTAAATAGGAAAGACGAATAAAAATCTATTAAGAGCTAGGTCGCTAGGACAATGAGTTTGGTAAACAATGAAGGCGTGCGATATTAAGGAGAATAGTTATTAATGGCCATTGTGAGGTGTTGTAGGCGTTTACCTGACGGGAAGCCAGCTATTCATGAATGTATTTTCGACGTTTTTAGCTTACTTGTGATCGGTTATGATTCCGTTAACATTGCTGTATAGATGAAACTAAGTTCAGAGCTGTGTTTTTTTATAGTATTTAATTAGTAGTATTAGTATAAGTTTACAAATCGATTATTGAGAGGTCAAGGTCATTGAGAGGCTGAGGTCAACCGTGTATATTTACAATTCATCTCCGTTTGATGAAAGTGAACCTTCGCCTCTTTAAGCAGTCTAACTTCAAATATCTACAATTAATTAGACTTCATCTTGAATTTTGTAGTTTATTATGGAAAGCCAATTTATGGATGAAACCCAGCGGTAGTTAGCCTTTCTTGATACTTAAATAACCGATGCTTATTGCTATATAGTCAGTGTGAGAAGGGATCTAAATAGCGCTATGCAACATATTATATTCGTTGTTACATGTGTGTAGGAAATGACATGATATGTAATCTGATTCCTTCTCAAGATCTAGAACTGAATTTGATTGATATACTTTACACTGTGAATGTATTTATCGCATTTGATCGCGTTATTTTAACATTGAATTATGTATTTGCTGTTTAGTTTTCGGAATGAGTTCGTGTCTGGGAACGGATTAATTTACTTTCCAATATTTCTAATGAGGATAATTGATTCGTACCTCGAACAATTCGGAATTCGAACAGCCTCCCGGCCGCAACACTGTATCATATACAGTTCCAAACAACAGAATTATGCTTGTGACCTCCTAAAACCTCCTGCTCTCGGAGCATTCTGTTGTGTTATTTACACCGAAACAACCTTCACATAAACTGCTTTTATCATCTTTTCAGCAACATCCTTAACGATTTCCTACAAGAATAGTCTCGTCACGTTTTTTTGTATTTGTTAAATCAACTTGATCACGATTTCTCTCTAAGTTACAACAAAATGTAAAGTTCAAGGTGTTGTTACCGAATACTTTTATTTACCTTGAAACCACGGAACGAAATTACATTGAATTTTATCACGATTTTACGCGTCAGCATTGCAGCTCGATCGCATGTAACCGTTTATATGTCGACGCGTTCGTTAGTAACTTGCTACATGCAAACATACCACTGTGTTTACAAATACAGCAAGTCCTTGAATATTGTCGTTTCTTTATAACGTTGAAAAATATGTAAAATAAAAGTTTGTAAAACCATAATTCTATAACAATTACGAAAGCGCTCAGCAAGAGCTACTGTTAACGCGCCATTTTAAGGAGCTAAGCGCTAAGATTTGCTCTGTACAATTGTTGTCTTGTTAAATTTACTCCTCGTTCTTTTTCCTCTTAGAATGAGCACTTAGCTTGCACTGTTTTATATCATTTGGATGCTAAAATTTGTATACTTTTTTCAGATAATTATTTAAATAAGATAACGATGATTAAAAAATCAGAAGTGGAAAAGAGAAATATGGAGTAAGTTCTTTTTTTTATATTTAAAATATATTGTGATGCATATTTTATTCAGGGCCGAATTTAGACCTTAGGGTCCCCGGGTATTTAGGGTCCCCGGGTCCTTAGGGTCCCCGGGTCCTTAGGGTCCCCGGGTCCTTAGGGTCCCCGGGTCCTTAGGGTCCCCGGGTCCTTAGGGTCCCCGGGTCCTTAGGTCCCCGGGCCTCCGGGACCTTAGGTCCGGGAACCTCTCAACATAGAATTTAAATTGCCTGAGAATGAAATGAACTAAAATAAAATAAAAATGGAAATAAATGTAAGTTAAGTTCCGAAGAAACGTCTGATATCATTTTCCTCCATTTTATCGACTGTAAGAATAACTTTGACTACAATTTTCAGTTTGTAATATAGGTCATAGTGATATAAATTACTGGTGATCAGATATGGTATGAAGTGTCGTGGTGCCTTTCTTCAAATTACATTAATTTATAAAGGAAATCCTTAGTCTGGTGACAATTGCCCCCCTTGCCCCCATCCGCCCCGATCTCACTGAATTCATATTTAATAGCTAAACTCTGAACCTCAATTTTATCTGAATTATCACCTTCTTAGTCCTTCTACGTTTATTTATTTCTGTCCAAGCTTGTCAATTATCATACGCGAGTTGAATGGCTAGATAGATTTCTAGTTTATATGTACCGCAAGTTGGCGATAGAGAGGTGTAAACCATATTAGAAGTTTATCTTGTGTATACTCTCGTTTGACTCTAAATTTATGAATGAGACCACGTTATATGTTGAGACCTTAACCGGTAGCCTAGCAACTATGAGAATTTCACTTTCACGTGTTATTTCGTCACACATCTATGTAGTTTATAACCTTTACCCTTCGGAAAATCGTTCATCTTTTAAAGAGAAGTTGAGTCGGTGTAAATTTTCTTCATGAGCGACGTGGTTTGGGTAATGTCAAAGATTATAGTTTTGCATTTTATTGGTGTTAAAAAATCACATGAATTCCATGTACTGCAACACTGAGACGAGTCGAATAAATTATTGATAGTTCAAAATCCCCTCTAGATGAGCCCTGCTCTTTCTTGCCTCTTTATGCACTTGCGTAGCCTGACTCCATAATAGTGTGCTAATACAATTTGGTAGTTCATTATGGAAGCCACTCAATATATCTGCTGTTACATGTGTATAAGCAGGGCTGCCATGCCGTCCTTATTTCTGAGATTTGTCCATATTTTGGCTTATTTTCAGCAATGCAACAATTTTAAATGCAAATCTTGACTAACAAGTTATTTCAGCCTAATCCGTATTCCGCGTACACACTGGTGTGCCGTGAGACGATGCTAGGTGTACCGCAGTGTATTTGGGTAGAGAAATCTTATTTTTTCTCAGTCGTCCTTATTTTGGGTTCCAGATCGATGGTAGTATATAGGAAATGACATGATATGTCTCACGATATAAAATTGAAGGGCAATAGTAACAAAGGGGTAAGTTATATTGTAAAATTGTTAATTTTGGGTGATTTTTCGGTAAAATAAAAAACCCATGAGCGTTATATTGTCATGTTTTCACGAGATCATGAAAGGCAAACAACCTTGGCTACATCGCATCGACGACGTCCGTAAATAGCAATAAAATTTTCGAAGAATCGCGACAAGGCAGTGAACGTCATTTAAATACGCAAAGCCTGTTAAAAATTTTGGATCATGACGCATGAATGACGTAAATTATTTCTGCGCCATTCATAAATCACTGTCATGTGCAGTATATAGCCTTCCCTGATTATCTTTGTTTGTTCATTTTTGATCATAGGAATATCCCCTGTGTGACGTGCGCATTTTATTGGCGGCTATATTGACGTGCGTATTATATCTTGCGTATACAGTGAAAATATCCTCTCTGTTGAAAAGCTAAAAATATGATTTAAACTTCCGCTCGGTTGTATGATAGAAATCTCAATTGGAAATATTGGAAAGTCCGTTACCAGACCCTAAAATTCATGCTGGTGTTAACAAAGTTTCAATTTTATTTACTCTCGCGGCCAATTACAAACTTACTGCCGTGAATTATAGGCTTTAATGTTCATTTCCACTGTTAACAAAGTATTAATACGAGCTAAAATAAGTTCTAACGGTGTGGTGTCAAATAAAATGCCGCTTTGCATTCTTCAATACATGCAATGTGATAATTCAAATTCAAATTTATTATCAGTTTATTTGTAAGTTGTAAGTTATCCGTATTCTGTTTTTTAGAAAGCAACGTGCAACGATATATTGAGGTTAACTTTGTTCATTACGGCCGAATCTGAGCGCGCTCTTTGAATTTGGAAACATCTCGATGAAACATGAAGACTACAAAAGGTTAGACCCATCAATATATATTCCTTCAATTTGATTATTGTTGTTTACATTGTTCTAGTGTTTTGATGAACATACACGCAGAGTTAGAGATTCACCTAAAAGCTACTGACGCAAACCGTATAAATTATTAATAACAGCTTTATATCTGTTTGGTGATATGTTGTTATAGTTCATTACCTTACCTTGTATATATAAGAAGTTATAAATACTTGTTCTAGTAGACACGAGACGAACTGTGCATAGTATTGGTAACTGCATATTCTCCATAAGAGGACAAGTTATTATAGTTGGTCGTTCTCTGTGCATTCTCCATATCTGTATAACTGATTAGACTTCATCTTGACTTTAGTAGTTTATTATGGAAAGCCAATTTACAACCGAAACCCAGCTGTAGTTAAACAGTTTCTACTGCTAAGATAACCAGTGCTTATTGCTACATAGTCAGTGTGAGAAGGGGTCTAAACAGCGCTATGCGGCATATTATATTCGTTGTTACATGTGTATAGGAAATGACATGATATGTACTTTCATTCATTACCGCGATATAGAAGTGAACTCTACAATACTAGTATCGATAAGAGTAGTTTGTTTAATCAACGTTCTCTGATATGCAATAATTCATTATAGGCTGTTTTTCATTCAGGTTTCGGCTTTTGTATAACATTATTCTAGAAGTATATATATGTGTTACAGTGAACTTGTAAAACTATGTATTTCGTGAAATTCTTGTGTTGGTCTGGGATTTAGTATAATTCCCACTATTTCAGGCTTAATGTTAAGGGATATGGTTAGAGTCTGGATTCCCACGTAGCAGTTACCCAACTAACCCAATATAAACATAACCTACACCTAACACACCGGACAGATGTCCCCACAGAAAACGTTTTCTGTTGTCGCTCGTTAAAGGATAAAAAAACTATTCAAAGAACTATTCAATTAAAAAACACCAAAAAATAAGAAAAACACCAAAAAATTCCGTAATTCGTATTTAAACCTCGAAAGAGAATTTTCAGCCGAAATAAATCAGCTTATCAAATAAATAAAGCCGCGGTGTCGCAAGAATTGTTTATTTATAATAGCAGATCACGACATTAGTCATGAATTTTTTTGACTTCCCGGAAAATATTATTTGATTTGTATATAAACAACCACGAACTTTTTCCGTGACTCGATTCTGTTGCAAGGTACGTCATTTCTATGACGTCATCGTAGATTTCGGATGTAAATTTACACTTCTTGGTGGTTGTTTTTATGACTTTCAACTTGCTGGTGTATCATTTTTTTATCTTACGCTGTTTGGCGGTTGGCTATTTTTTCTGTCAGTCAAGTAAATTATTGGAATTGAAGATTTTACTGGCGGCTGTAAATTTAATCGGTTGTTTTGAAATATGACTCTGCTCTAAGTCTCAAGAAAATAATATTCTTCAGCAATTCTTGGAAAGGAATGTTATTGTGTAAATACTAACAATATTTAAACGTGAAACGTAGTTTTTCCGCCGCTCGTACCTCAGTATTGACATTGCAAACATCAGATTTCGCTTGTTTACGATTTGGTATCATTCACCGACTTGCACGGACCGCAGAATAAAAATGTATTTATCAATTAACGAAATTTCGATAGATTTTCTCCGATTAGAATACAACAACTTCAAAAACTCTCGTTTTGTTAAGATCAAGCGTGAAATTTTTGGAGCACCGTCAATTTTCGATTGTGTGCAGTGCCAAACTATCTTAATGGTTACTTAATAACGCGAATGAACAGCCAGCAAGCATGTACTGTATATTTATATAATGCAATATGTCTTTTTGTTTATTTTAGCTGTTTCTACAGTTGCATACAGTGAAATCCCGTTACCTCGACAGAATTCCGGCTAGCTCGGAACTGATTTGATTGTTCCCGGCAAAATACTTATTAAAATTAATATTCGGTTAACTCGTACTCTGTTTAGCTCGAAGTAATTTGCTCCTTCCCTTCGACCTCCAGCTAATGAGCTTTTACTGTATTTCCGGGGGCTTCGCAGTATCCAGCATTTCCAGGGGCCCCTCAAGATTTTGATCTTTGAATTGATCAATAAAGCGCTTAGGCAGTTTTAATACTGATAAATTAATTCTTAATTCCTAACGAAATGGCATTTACATATTGGTGTACTGAGTATCCTTATCTATCATTTTATCATTATCAATCTCTGGCTGTGTAAGATATCGTGCTAGATAATAAACCAAAACATAAACACACACATACGGTATCTCCAATCTATCTCTATATAGTAGATTCTCTATTTTATCTCTATATACTAGCGAAGTGGAGTGAATCTTTGTTGTTCACCGGTTTTACAAAACCAAACGGATTTAAACTAAATTTGGTATGGAAACTGAGTGGATCCCTGCGCGAGTTGTGGCAGCGTTATGTTTTCGATGCGCCTGTAACAGCTCTAACACTCCCTAGCGTCCAAATCAACACTACGAACGAAACAATATTTTGCAGTTTTGAACTTCTTGATATCACTTTATTATAACTT
>QRAM01000596.1:0-43173 GCA_013436055.1 Halocynthia roretzi | reverse complement strand
TCTTAACCAACCCGATTGCGGTATCCCACCCGTATCTTAGGGCCCACAGAAATTAATGGGTCACAATGCGTGCTGGCGTATAACCTCGTTTCAAGTTTTCAAGGTCGTGAATTGGCCACTGCAAAAATATTACAGTAATATATTGAATATTAAAACATTTCTATAAATTTGGGGGATGACTGTTTGGCGTTGGTAGGTAAATCCAGCTTTTTATATATTAACATATTTACTAATCCAGATAATTGTGTATCAATCTCTCTGAAATAAAAAGATTTGTAGAAGAATAAAGACTTAAGTAGACAAAAATCTTTGTTTTGGTAACAATGTGTTTAATACGAGAGACATTTACTATTTACTTTAATTACCAATACTTATGCTACTAGTCAGCCACTTTATATTCAGGACTTTGAGAATACACAATAGGAGAAACAAAGTCTTAGGCAGGCATAAAACCATGTTTGAAATAGATGCCCTAAAATAACCGGTACATACAATATGAATGTTGGAGAATGGAATGAAACATGCATAAATTTCACAATGTACTCAAACATCCATACTGAACACAACATACTGAAACTTTTGAGGGTGGTGAAGGCATGGATGATAAAAACAAGAGCATCACATATTATGTCACATGTGCTTAGGGAAATAAATGAAGAGGGTGCACAATAGAAAGTATATCCTCATACCACTAGACAATGAAAATAACCAGTAAAGGGGGCTTAATAGGAAATATAAGTGAACCCTCCCCACAACTTAACCCTATCTCTAGGGCAGCGCTTCTTAACCTTTTTAGTGATTGGCACCCACCCCTTAATTCAAGTTTAATTCAATAAAATATTTCTCAAAGTAAATTTATCATTAGAATTGCATTAAATTTACTTATAATTTTACTCATTATTTCAAGACATTGCATGCAAATATTTCCTTTATTGAAAATACAATATGCTACTGTCACCGCCATCTTGTTGTTGTTGTTATTCATGGATAACAGTACAAAGTGAATTTCTCCTGAATGACACTTCATTTTAACTAGTTCCTCATTTTAGTAGTTCCTCTTTCAAACTAAGGTGTGGCTTAGCAAAAGTTGTTGTATACGCCAACAAGCTACTAATATTCGGTTAATTGACAATTGGAAATATATGTTAAACAAATTTAGAAAAGCTTCTGAATATAAAGTTAAATAAAAAGTCATATGGAGAGAAACTGAAAATTGCAACTAAACAGCATGCTGCTAAATTGCTGCTAAACAGCTAAACATGTTCCTAACATTAACATGAGTGAAAGTTCTGAATGAGATGAAGGTAAGTTGCTTAATAGATAAATAGAATCACATTGTAGAATAGTGTTTTTATAGACACAGCGATGTAGCTCTCAGATGCTTTGTTCATAATTTTATCGCATAGTTTATTTTATAGTTCAGTATCTTTGTAATCACTGGTCAAAATGCATACATCTGTAGGATTGCTGTTACTTTTTAGATATTGATGTTTCTATGTTTCCATTGTGTGATTTCCCTCCAGTAAAAATAGGGACCTGGTTCAAATCCTAGATTTGATGAATAACCGTCTAATCTTAACCAACCCGATTGCGGTATCCCACCAGTATCTTAGGGCCAACAGAAAGTAATGGGTCACTTTAATTCTATAAAAAATTTCTCATCCAGTTTAAAGTAAATTTATCCTTAGAATTGCATTTAAATTTACTTATAATTTTACTCATTATTTCAAGACATTGCATGCAAATATATTCTTTATTGAAAATACAATATGCTACTGTCACCGCCATCTTGTTGTTGTTGTTATTCATGGATAACAGTACAAAGTGAATTTCTCCTGAATGACACTTCATTTTAACTAGTTCCTCATTTTAGTAGTTCCTCATTTTAGTAGTTCCTCTTTCAAACTAAGGTGTGGCTTAGCAAAAGTTGTTGTATACGCCAACAAGCTACTAATATTCGGTTAATTGACAATTGGAAATATATGTTAAACAAATCTAGAAAAGCTTCTGAATATAAAGTTAGATAAAAAGTCATATGGAGAGAAACTGAAAATTGCAACTAAACAGCATGCTGCTAAATTGCTGTTAATCAGCTAAACATGTTCCTAACATTAACATGAGTGAAAGTTCTGAATGAGATGAAGGTAAGTTGCTTAATAGATAAATAGAATCACATAGTAGAATAGTGTTTTCATAGACACAGTGATGTAGCTCTCAGATACTTTGTTCATAATTTTATCGCATAGTTTATTTTATAGTTCAGTATTCTTTGTGATCACTGGTCAAAATGCATGCATTTGTAGGATTGCTGTATTTAAATAGCGATGAATATTGCATACTTTAATTTCGCTGTTTACCAACCGATTACAACTTGCAATTCTTTGTAAAAACAGTCAGTAAGAGCAGCCTATAAGGGAAAAATAATCCAATGTCTGATCTGTCTAAACTACTTGAACTGAATCAAATTTTGGAAAGTTTAAAAGGTGAAATAGGAGACAATGAGGGAAAACAGGATGAAAAATCTCCAAAGAGCGATGATCTACTTCTTATATACACAACAAGTAAAATGTGTATTTATGAAATGGCTGATATTCTATCTTCGAGTTCATTCAATGGAGACACCAATGAACTACTGAGCTCACCACCAGGTAAAATTGAAGTGCCATTGCAGTATGAGTGGGATCTGAAGCTGGGAGATAGAGTCAGAATAAAATACCCACTGAAGGAATTCAAATACATTCAACAAGAAACAACTGGCTGGACCTCAGGATTGAGTCAATACCTGGGCCACACGGGATTTGTCTCTCATCTCTTCAGCCAATACGATAACAGAGTGAGAGTTGCTTTCACTGAATCCAATACGATCAGTGCAGTGTACGCGGGTGTTCTGGAAAAAGTTGAAACACAGGACGACGACTTCCAATCAAAATGGAAACCTGGTGATTACATAAGAACCAGAGCAGATAACAAAGTTTCCAAGATATTGCAGAGAGGCCTCGGAAATATACCAAGCAAGTATATTGGCGAAAGAGGAAGAATTGTGGATGTTGCGCCAGCTGGCGTATTCGTTACATTTGACGAGAGAGAAACATACGTGATAAAAAGTGCATTGCTCTTACCATGCAAGGATAAATCATCACTAAAGGTTCCCAGGGATAATAAACACCCGAAGGGCATCGAAGTCGGAGACAAAGTTCAAGTCATATCTAACCTGAAAAAGCTGATTCTCAACCAGAAGATGTGTGGAGGATGGAACCCTGAAATGCATATTATATGTGGCAAAGAAGTTAAGGTCACTGACATCAACGGAGATGGAACAATAGATGTTGCAATCCGTGGTAGCGTTGGTTGGAGAGTCAGCGCAGATTCCATAAATGAGATAGATCAACCACAGGAAAAAGATTTAGATTTTCTACTGGAGGATAAAGTGAAAGTGAAGATGCCTGAAAACATAAGGAACCTGCTGGCAACCAAAGGTATTCCTCCGGTTTTCCTGGAGTATTTACGATCAACAGCGATAGTTAATACCGTCGATGCTGACTTGGAAGCTGTGATCAAATTCAACAAGGAACATCGAATTGCTGTCAACATGCGATCTCTCAGGAAAGCAACCAAGGATGAAATAGAGAAGTATGATTTCATCCAAGAGAATGAAAACTTCAAGCCAGGAGATTCAGTATACCTCGATGTAGGTCCTCCGAATTACGTGCGGTACATCTTGATGGAAAGTGATAGTGATCCTACTATAATAAAAGCAATGACCAATGCTGCAACATTTCTTGGATATGTAGATGCAAAGTACGGAGTAATTCAATACACAGACGGAAGCATGCATAAAATCAAGACCAAGTTACTCACGGTTCCAAAAAAATTTGGGTTGTCAGAAGAATCTGGTATGGCTGATGTCAAAAAAAAGTTCAGTTTGAAGGTAGTGGATGACTTGCAACAGATTTTAAGTGTTGCACTTGAAAAGATTCACAAGGAAAATCAGGAGATAGATTCAGTGCCCGAAGTGGAAATTATAAATGTACAGCTGCAAGGGCAACCACCAAGCACAAGTTTCCGTGTACGCTCCGACGTGGCCTCTCTACAGCAACTGACCAGTAAGTTACAGGAATCTATGGACGTGGAAATCATTTGCAAGGGAGTTCTAGGGGTCACCAATTTTGGACCCTATGAACACGAGATCAAAGTCAACTTTATGTTCAATGACGAGGAATATGTGTCGAGAGAACTAGAGCCAGGAGTGATTACTGAAACCTACGAGGGTGGTGAAGCCATCGATGCGCAGGCAATACCATGGGGTTAGCATCACAAGTTTTATCCTTAAGCCATATATGCTTAGGACATCAAGAGCAGAGAAAAAAAGTTATTTTTTTTCCCTATTCTATCAAGACAAAGAAATAAAAGCAACAACATTTTTGTAGATTTGGTTTCTCCCGACAAATAGACGATTACTTTTTATTTCAGAAATATAATTAAACTCTAATCCCACAAGATATTTTAACATCGCCACTTGACAACCTTAATTGCCAAAACTTAGGGGAAGAGATCCTAAAAGGGGCTACTGAATGGGAGGATGCTAAAGTGATCAAAATGATTCAACTTGAATGATTAACTGCTCAGCATTAGAGTAATACAAGATTTATAGAGAGCTATTCTGTTATTTACTTATTTACCTGCAGATCGACGCCAACCCGATGCTGAACCTCTCGGCTCTCAACCTCCGGTGATCAATGATCTTCAACAGTTTCGCTATCTCCGCTTCCACGATATATCCTTAGCTCAAACCGTCTATTTTCCCTACGTGGTTCACGGGCCGAGGCGTGTAGTCGCTGAACCAGAAGAGATTCGTGGTCATCAAAGGCAGCCGGTGTACAACATCCAATATGTAAATAGCTTGGTGGGTGGTGACAGCATTGAACAAGGCACTAAATATATTCAAAACATAAATTATAAATCTGAATAAACATGTAGTGCCCAGCTTAATTTAGCTTAAAGTCTTATATGATGATTTGTTTGCTAAGACTTATTGGTTTGAATAACGATATACAGAATGCTTGTTGGTATTTTTTACAAATTGATGTTTTTATGTTTCCATCATGTGATTTCTATCCGGTCAAAATAGGGACTAGGTTAACATGCGACTGCAGTTTGATAAAGGTTTATAATCAATGATAATTAATTTATTTCGTTAGTCTGGGACAGAAAAAAGAAAAAAAATTGTAGCATCCCATATTTCGAATTTCATATTAGCCGTCTTACTTGAGAGTACGTTGTCTACCATAACATCAAACCTAGTTGTCGGCAAATTTTACTCCATATTAAAATCAAATTTTCTGCCCTATAATCTTAATCAACTTGCTGTTTTACTAACCATTACTAACAACTTATTTTATGTTGGAATTTTTCATTACATGCTATTTCACCAGCATTCCTTCATCTTTGAAATACAATGAGCCGGTCTAGTATATTTCCAATGAATATTCTAGTTTTTTTAAGGTTATTCATAAAATTTTGGCCTAAACAGCATTTCATTATTTTTCATTCTACTGTTTAAGATTTAGCTTTTTGTAATTGGTTTAATCAAATTTTTAAAGCTGTGTGATATGCCTTATAACCTAACCTTATATTTCTTGTATATAAAATACAGTCAACACTCGATTATCCGAACCTTGTTTATCCAAATCCTGGATTTAATGAACAACTATCTAATCTTAACCATCCCGATCGCGTTAGCCGATGTTGGTTTAATAATAACGGATGAATAATTGTACAATAGCGGCACCTGATTGATCATGATAAAAGGGAGCGCCATATAAATGATATGATTCTTGAATGATATAAATTGACTTAAAAATGATTTCGAATGCTAAGTGACAGTACTGGAGATATCAAAAAGGCTGAAATTCGAACCGTATTATCAGAGCAGCTGCCGGTTCTGACAAGTTCGGATAATCGAGTTCGACTTCATGTAGTTGTAGACTCTCTATATAACAAGCATGAAATAAAAATGTAGAGTATAAATACAACCAATGGTATTCAATTCAGTTAAAAATATAGCAAGCTTATTATCTCGTCACTGGTTCCCAAGGCCCCCAAATTCTTCAAATTCTCCAAACGAACTTGTAAACTGGGGTATATAACCCACCATAATGCAGTGTACATTATTAGGGTTAGGTATGTAAGGCCCTGATTTATAAGTTCATTTCAGTTTCTATGCATGAACATTATATCCCCACAACATGTTGCCTTCTGTATGCTCTCGCAAAACAAAGGATTGCTGTTACATATCTACAGGATAAAAAAATTAACATTAAATGCTCTTATACCAAGCTGCTCACAATACAAATCTGTTGATGGTAGCCAATTAGAGGCACTAGGATAATTTTGTATATATACAATGAATATGAATACAATAATATTTAAACTCTGATATCTGATCATTTAAGTTACATGATGGGAGGTCAATGAAGGTATCAGGGATACCATGAAGGGGTCTATGAGAGATTATGATGATCAGAGTAGTCTGGGCTTGCTTAGTAATATTAAATACAACTAAAACTGTTACCACTGTGGAACTGTAAAATGAAATAAATAAATAAATGAAATTCATTCACAAGGAAAGATCAAAAAGCACAGGAGAGGGGCTGGCTATCGAAAGGGCTGCAATGCTTGAATAATATCTACAAACATTCCAGTTACCAGATATATAAATAAACTTGTACTATTGACATTGCTATTATTTTTCTATTTACGACTATTAAACTATACCAGGGGTTCCTAGGCGCTGTGATCTATTGAGGGGACAGGTGCTTCGGGGGGCACTAGGTGTTAACATTTACATAAATATCCCCATCTCTGGTAAGGGGAGACTGGAGGTTCTGTTTATCAAATATTGAAATTGATATTTTGTTAAATACTGTTGGAACGGACATCGGATAAACAGGACTAAATCTCAGGGGGTCATCGTGTTAGAGTGATATTCTACTGACAATTCAAACTGTAAAAATTACATCACATACCGACCCCTAACCTAGCTCTTATGTAATCCCTCTTTGTAATCCCACTGTTATGAAGTCGCAGTTTAACCCAGATGCATTCTATTGTTATTTCGACACATTCAGCATACTCGTATAATATCGTTATTATCCTGCTATTTACATGAAATATTACAGTCCTATATCCAACAGTATCAAGATATTTCCTACATAGATTACAAGGTCCTATAATGTCAATCCTATGGATTTCATGTAGTTATAACTAATGTATACGGTTTGCTGCAGGACATCCCCCCCAAAAATATTATCTGTTGGCAAAAATTTGTCTCCTGGTGTGAACTATACCTTACCTCATTGTATTTGCTCAGTTTACGATCCAGTGTTATTTGTAAGTCGTCAATCACCTCTTCATGATACTCGGTGTTGCTAACCAACGTATGGACCTCATCGATGAAATTCTGAGGCAAATGTCTCGAATGGAGCGTAACGTTTCGTCTTAACAATATAGTGGATTTTTTAGAATGCACAATCAGTACAATCTCATATCAACATAGCGTTTTGTGTTAACATATGGTTGAATTATGCTTTTAAGTCTGTTTCTGTAGGGTTGTGTAGACTGTGTAATGCATACTCATAGGTAAGATATGAATTGAACCGCACAAGTGTAAATTTTCCTGATTATATTAATATCAAATACTTCATTTAACATCGAAAGAAACTTCCTTTAACAATGATAATTTCCTTCATAATCCAGAGCAGGTAATTACAATGCAGCCTAAACGATCAATTTTATATTATCTTTCTCATCGCCATGTCTCACCTTTCTCTGAGACTTACATATTACATCTCCTTGCTCTAGCGTTAATTTTATCACTCTACCAATGTCTTTGCCCCATTATCTAGTACAGTGTATAGGAAATAGGAATGGTGTTGGTAACAGAACTATTGTAAAAACATTTATTTTCACCTTAGCGCACTAATTTCTTCTACAGCTTTGATTCTGAACTCTTCAAATTCCTCGATTTCTTTTCTTAATTCTGTTTCATATTTTCTGAAACAAAATGAGAGAACCATGTAAACCTTGAGGTGACACAATATGAATGCAGTGCAGTGTGAGCGTAAAAATAACATAAGTGTTTAGCGTTTAGAATGAGATAATGACAAAAAAAGAGAAAGGGAGACAAAACCCAATTTGGAAAATCCCTTTCCATACGGAAAATGTTACAGTAGTGGATAAACAATTGGAATTGTGGCATTTTCACTCACTTTTTGCTGGTTAGTTCTTCTACAGTGCGATAGTCAAAGTAACTGGAAAACTCTGTCAAATCCTGCAAAATGATTGATTGCATTAGTTAACTGATCGGCTTATATAATATAATTTAAGGTCTAAGAACGGATCAATACACTTTCCATTATTTCTAATGGGAATAATTGATTCCGAGTTCAAAAAGCCTTCTGGAACAGATTAAGTACGAAGTATCAGGCACAACTGGATATATAAATAAATAAAGTAAAATTCAAGTTATTTTGTATTTGACGTCGTGGTAACAAGCTTACACTATATACATATAATACCAGAATAAATAATTCCAGGAGCACCCTAACTGGCTCTACCAATCATTAATACTGGTTTATTCACTCACAATTTCGCAGACGCGAGAACAAATGGGTTTCATCGCGAGAGCTCTTGTTTGAACCTGTATAATTTTCTTCTTGATGGATGGGAGCATCGAACTGGTCTGTAACAGATGAAATTATAAGGTGAAAACTTGTGAAAACAATAATTGTAGACGCCTGTTGCAGCGTATTCTCCAAAACCATTTTATTGGTAAGGCAGGACACTTACATCATCAATTCTATCCTTTGCAGCTTTGATGTCAAGCAGAAGGTCGATTTTCTTACAGCGAAAACAAAGATTATTCTGACCATCAAAACATTTCTTGCATAGGTTCTCAGATTTTGTGCATTTCTGAAATTGAGCATGAATAGATACATTTTACATTCTACATTTTACAGGGGTCGGGGCTTAGTCGTTAGAGAGCACGTCTCACAACCGAAAGGTTGCAGGTTCGAATCTCTCTCAGAGCAATCTCTGTGTCCTTGTGCAAAACACCTAGCTTAGTTGCAAGTAACGCTAAGCCATAAAGCTATGCTTTTTTATTGTTTACCTTGTTCAAAATAAAACTGTTGCGTAATAATAATTGCATTTGCGAGAGTACAGTATCACTTAACATCGTCAAGTTTATGTTTGTGACGTTTGATGTGTGTATTGAAAACAAAGCACCAAAATCGGTTGGAGATTGAAGCTGACTTGCGGCTATGCTTAAGCAAAGTCATGCCCGATTTCAAAAACTCACTGACAGCAAGCAAGCGCTGCTTTCTCATTGAATAAATGATGATTAAAAATGATTGTTTTATATTTGTATTACTACTTTAATTTGTGGTTATTAAAATTCCTTAAGTTTGGGTCACGAGATTTCACGAACTTGGATTTTTTTAAATTTTAGGTCGCTCAAAAAAAAGGTTGGGACCACTGTAATATACCATTTCAGTTACCTTGCAAATAGAACTCGATTCCATTTCAAGGATGCTGAGAACAGTTAAATTGCTTGAAATGGTCGAGCCCAGGAGAGGATGAGTTTTTCGACATGTTGGGCAGCTGATACTGGAATGGAAAACACAGGATGGTTAGAAATTAGAACGGTTCATTCTTGGTCATATACAATATCCTACAGTTACCCAAGTCACACATCTACAGTTGCTGTTGCTGTAATGATGGTTAATAATTTATTTGAATTAGAAAGCAAAAAAGTAGCCGACAAAGTACAAATAAAATACATACTGTCTATTCTCTGCCATTATCTTGATGCATGAACAACAGAATGTATGTTGACAAGGAAGAACTTTAGGAGTCAAGCGACCAGTCGATTGGTAATTTTCAAAACAAACTGTGCAGCGAAGAAGGAAATCTAAATCCTTGATGTTATCTAAAAATTGAAGAATGGTTGGAACAAAATTAACAAGCGCAATATTCTGCTTATGACGTTCTCCTTAAAACATAGAGTAGAAATAACACTTACTGTTAGCCATGATGTGCAGCAAACTACGATACTAGCCGTACTATTACAGAGTTTACCTTCCCTCTGAGTGTAAATGTTACAACTTATTTACAGGAGACAAATAATATATAGCTGATTGTCAATGATTAACCCTGGGATATCAAACATGGGAGAGATTCATCCAGTGACTTATTTTTTCTTTGTTGAAGGTATGATGAGATACAGTAGGTAGCTGTCCTTTCACAGGTGCTTTTCTCATCTCCCATATTTCGGATTAAAATGAATTTTATCCATGATTAGCATTAACTGATGTGGATATACATCAGATTTATCCCACTAAGATAAGAGGCCATAGACAAAATCGTAATATTTCTATATAGTGTGTGTACTTCTTTGTCATTCTATGGTTATTACAGTATATTATTAATTCCTTCCTTGATTTATGTTCACCAAGATAAATAGAAAAAATTATGACACAGCTTACCAGGGCTGCGAGGTTGGTACACAAAACCTCGAACTACAGACTGAATATATATTTCCTATATAAGCATACAAGACTATTTGAAAAGTTACAAACATCAGATAAAACTACGAAATTGGAGTTGCTCTGATATTCTGATAATCACCTGCAGATCATTGCCAGCCCGATACTGAACCACCTGGCTCTTCACCTCTGGTGATCCACGATCTTCAACATTCAAACGTCTCAAACGAACAATACTAAAACTGTGGCACCAGCTAAATACTTAATGCTGCTGTAGCATTGTGTTAAGAGTTATAGCGGTTTTACGTTTTTAATGTCGCACAACATCTTCGCTATAACGAGTGCGACCAGGATGTCAGTTACAGCAGCAT
Organism: Halocynthia roretzi; assembly: GCA_013436055.1. NCBI lineage: Eukaryota > Metazoa > Chordata > Ascidiacea > Stolidobranchia > Pyuridae > Halocynthia > Halocynthia roretzi. The sequence goes on along the minus strand of QRAM01000596.1, from coordinate 32,258 downwards.
TGAGTATCACGGTCGTTCGTCCATAAGTATGTAAATCTCGCCCTAATGACACAAGCACGTAATAATAATAAAACAGGCACTACAGCAAAACAAACCTTGTGCATATACATTCTTGTAATACAAAAAATTACCAATTTTGAATTCGAATCTTTCGAAAATTGTTTCTAGAAACGGTAATTTCTTGTTCTAAAAATAAAAGCAGTTGTAGAAAACATAAAATTCATTTTTTTGCAATTCATGAATCTGAAATATATTACTCTTGTTTCATAGCAAATCATGAGTTGTATTCCTATTCGGGTCTTAACCCCAAAATGTCAAACATCTTGAAGCTAATCTTGGGTGAATAATACCCAATTCTCAGAAAATACATACCTACACTTCATATCTAATGAAAAAAAAAAAATGAGATGAAATTAAACCATGTGGCTTATTTTAATTTTTCCCGCGTTGCCATTCCAGGGTTAATTCTTGTATTAAAAAAATTAAATTAAAGTCTAAAAAAATAAAATTATCTTGCTTGGAATCACTAAAAATTGTTTTCTTCTTTCGTAAAAATGACTTCACAGTTCTAGTTTTCTTGCTACAAAACGTTAAATGTTGAGGGAATTGGATATCCTCTTTCTATTGCATGTCGAACCTCCCAACGAAGTGCCGAACGTTTTTTGCTTGTCGGAACGACATATGTGTTTGGAACATACAGACGCTGCGGTTTCTGAAAAATATGAATAAAGAAATTTATTACAAGAAAAGGGGTAAATGAACAGTGTTTTGTTTGTTTTTTATTCGATATGATCACATTTAGTTCAATCTGTTACGTTACAATGTCAGTATGAACTCATTTTTGCTCTAATGAGTTTATTACGGGAAGATCATTGAGAAATTTATTACTCTGCTTGTGCATTTACAAAGTATGGAACATATTTTTCATTCTTAATTTGTTTACGGAAGCTCCACCAACACACTAACAAGTTAAGTTCCGTGAGGATGTAGCATTCAATTCTAGATAATGCGATTGAATCAAATCATGCTATTTCCTATGCATTTATTTTTGCGGTATTGTGTTTTAGTCATGGCCAGTGAAAATAGAAATGCTAGTGGTGCTGGTCGTAGTGATAAAAGCACATTCAAGGTAACATAGAACTAGGACCAAATTGATGAATGAACTCTCGAAGCGTAACCTATTCAACCGGCGGCCCATTCTTCAACAAGCAGTTGCCGTATTTTTATCATGGTGAAAGGCTAGTGATGCTGGGGGTAAAATGAACTTTCTAGGTAAAATGTACTTGCGAAATCGAGCTCTCGCAACATGACTTTGGCAGTTTCTATATCATTTTTACAAACCGGTTGTATTTCATCTTTATACATCATCTGTGCTTTAATTTCCCATCGTAAATTCTGATGTGATTTCTCTCCCGGTGCTTTCACTGTGTTCCATGCATCTCTGTATTGATGATACCTGAAAAATATTAATGGGAACACTGTCACTGATAGGCGTAAGGGAACACTTCATAATTACGTCATAATGTCGAATTGATTCTGGAATTAAAACATGATGTGGCTATCCAAGGGGTCGACAAATGTATAGAGGTGAATATACAGTACAGTGGTTTAACAGGCACTTGTACACTTGTCAAATACCGACTTAGCAAAGGGGTTTTACTGCACCAACATGACCACTAGCTTCCATTTGAAACTATTTTTTAAAGAAACCAATTACAAACCTATTGACTGGATCTGTTTTTTTCAAGTTTCTCGTGTGAGGATGACTTGTGTTCGGACGAATATCTGGTCAAAAATAATAATTAGTTGACTCCATTTACTGTACGAAATTGAAAGTTTTGATATGAAGATTGGCAGAAAAGAGATCTTACATGAAGGAAGAGGTTCATGAACTGAATCTTGACTCTGTCTCCACTGAAAAATAAAAAATAAAATATCAAAATCACCCGTAAGAAGAAGTTAGTATTTTCTACTTCAACTACATTCAAATTTCAAATAAATATGTGAGCTGCTTTTTCCATATTTTGCGGTGATGAAAATCCTGTCCACTTAATCAATGTTACGATTGCCAATTCTGGACCAAATTACAAATTACATCCTCATACAGCTACTGTCATATTTCCCATTATATGACCTTCATATGATCATTATATGACCTTCACCCTATCTCTTCATTGCGCAGTAGTTATCTCGATTTAACCAGTTATATAAATATTTCGTATAGTTCAGAATAACTCACAGCTGGTATGGCACTTTGTGGCCTTTGTGGAAGATCCATTGGAACTTTGACCCGGTCATAGTTCACACAGATGTCATCGAACGACACATCATGAACACGATACGAATTCCCATTGTCGCTTTCGATCAGAGATTCGTCGAAAACAGCAGAAGTGCCATCGGTTTGCTTTCTATTAATATTGAAGATAATGATATTTAATGTAGATAAGTCTGTTTTATCATATACTTGCATAGTGAGCCCTTATAGGTATATTTGAAGATCCCTATTTTGGTAGCTAGGGGGCGTTAGAGCTATTCCAAGTAGAATTTCATCTTTTCCTGACACAGAGGATACCAGGACCCAAGTTTTTATGCATTATCTTGGATTCATCAGGACCTCATTCAAATCTTCAAGCATCTTCATATACGTCACAATTATTGAATGAAATCTTTTCCCACAAAGAAGGAAGTTATTGAACGTTATATATTTTTACATTATTTCCATCTTATATGAGCTCAGCCCGTGTGCTTTAACCTCCAAATAACCTTGCCAATGAACAGTCGTTCCTTTCTACGTTCATCAAAATACTGATAATCTAAAATCTAAATATCTAAACAATTGCGCAATCTCACCTCACAACTTTCCTCTTTCTTATAATTTTCCTATTCTGTGAGCTCATCGGGTTCGGTGTCGGGGAACTTTCGGCACTGTCAGGATCTGTGATGTCGTCTGTACTTTCATGATGTCGTTCGTTGCCTGACGACCTCGCATCATCGCTCGTTGTTGTGGTGACGGTATTGCGAGGATCCATGCTCGTGCTCGGCATCTGCAAGTCGTACGTGCCGCGTCTTATTGTTGTGAATCTGGGAACAGTCGATGCATCTAGTCCACTCGATGTCTCTGTAGTTTGAGGATGACTCGTGGAAGCAGTAGTTGCGAAGGTCGAGGGTTCAGTGGCACGTGGTGACACCTTTAAAACAAAAAAAACGGCATTTTAAGTTTGGTTCATATTTAGAAGTATATAGCAATTAATTAGATGCATTTTGAACAGTCCAAAACTAATATGCAGAATTAAAATATCACCAAGAATAAACGAAATAAAAATATCGCATTGAATTATAATTTACTCTTCGACATATCATACTTTTCTGTACAGAGCATGCAGCCTTAAAAACGGGACAATCCTGTTAAAATCCATGTATATATATACACATAGAACAGAAAGTTTGTTTTTGATATAGAAACCTAAATTGTTAAACAGATTTAAACTAAATTAGTTTTTTTACCTTCACATGAGGTTGATATCTTGATAAACTTGCTTTCTGTTGATTCAGTACAGGACTTCCATCTGAAATGTAAACTGTGTGTATAAAGACATTTCAATGATATTTTATTATGGATATTTGACTTTACTTCCTGATTATGGTTATTTGGTTCCATTAAATGGAACAGCTCGGGAATGGGACCCATGTCTAAACACAATATCATCTCATATATTAAAAATATTGCTTTGATATATACCCTGAATGTAGTTTGATTGTATATAATAATCCGAGGTATTTAACAACCATAATATGATTTCTACTGGTCCGATCGCATTAAAAATTACAGAAAACCTTCCTCATAACCATTCGAACATTCTGTGAAAATATTGGGTGACTTGGAACACCCAACGCTGAGAAGTCTGAGAGTATGATTGAGTGCTGAGGTTCTACAGCTTGAGAAATTCATCATATCTCGTTGTACAATCATTTCCGCACTCAGGTTGATATATCAGTGTTTAGCTTAAGTATCAAGGAATATATATACCAAATTTCATTACCGAAACCTCCAGAGAACACCTTTAAAATTACGATTAGCCACAGAAGCACAACCTTTATTTACGCTATTATACTCGATCAGACAGCCACACAGGTAAATAGAGTGATAAAATTCACCTGAATTAGTGCTAGGTGAAGAAATGCCAGTAAACCATGAGGAGCTTCCACTTGATCGATCGTGATCAACTAATCTTTGTAAATCTGAAGAGACAAATTGACGAATTACGATAAATCAAAACCAAATGGCAGCAAGTAACAATACCTCGACGAAATTGCTTCAATCTTGTATCAGATACATCAAAATATCCCAAAGCACCGAGTTGATCTTTTATTTCATCGTCAGTAAACTCTACATTCTCCATAGCTAACAAAATCGTCTATGAATCTTACTGGAATAACAGCTTTTCAAATTCCCAATTCAAACTTAACAAATAACTGATCAAATTTTAAAAATTTCGCCAGTTCAGAATAATCAAACTTTAACATATAAACTGGAAAAAGTTCCCAATTTATTTTACAACTCAACATTAACCAGAATAATATTTTATTCATGTATTTTTATCATACTGGTGATTAGCGTCAAACATTTTCGATATTCTGTGAAATAATAATAACTATGTATTTATGCCGATACCAAGTAGCAGCTTTTAACAATAAGCAACTGTACTGCATCCTTTTTTTGCAGTGCCGTCTTGGCAACAACGAGTACATTTTAAAATGGCGGAGAGGAATTTATTCGGCATCGCCCTGTATTTTATATGTAAAATGTCTTACCGTTATTGATTCGAATTGTATCCGCTAGACGGTGTGCGTGAGCAATATTAATTTCAGTTGGGCTAATTTACAGAATGCGTATGATTGACAACCAGCTATATATGTGCTACACACAGATATATGCTAAAATTATGAGCTGAATTTTCAAGTCAACAGCATGGTCCGGGTTCGGGCCCCCTTATTTTTTCGCATCCATCCCTTCAAGGTAAGAAATATGAACCTGAAAATCATGAAATTATATCCAGTCGTGAACTTGCCTTCGTGGCGTAAAGTGTACGAGTCGATTTTAAACGATATTCCAGATACAGGAATAACCTCAGAAATTGAGGATCAATGGTCTATGGTAGCGTACATGCACTTGCAGAAACAGGTCAATTTTAACCCTTTGATCTTCGGACTTTTGGCTTCCAACGGTGCAAAGCAATATAGTAAATATATCTATGAATAATTCTGTTTGTAAATGCTCCACTTCTGCATAAATTAGCCCATTGTTCGTTGCAAAAAAGAAATGTTCCTGTTTTCCAGGCTTCTGTACATATTTATTTCAATCAATTAATTTATCTTGGCATCAGATATAGAGGAATAAAATTGGCCGATCTTTTTTCCTTCAATAAACATCGTGATTGAATTGTGAACGATAAAAAGCTGTGGGTTATGTTTGAAACAAATTATAAATTATGTAGTTGTTGAGTTTTAATAAGAATATCTTTGTTGTGTGCTGAGCGAAGTTTTAAATTAAATGTAAAGAGAAAGAATAGTAATTGTGTAGTAAAATTATATACAAAGGATAAGCGTAGCCAGAAACTTAATTTGAAATTAAAAATCCATGAAATTTAGTCAGATATAGAAGTAATTGGATTAGCGACCAGCTAGACCTAATTATTACATATCACCATTAGTTATTTAGAACTTGTGATGTTTGTTAATAAGGTACTGGCTACGTAACCTCAGCCCCATCATAAACCCCGATTTCTCAGCGTTGGGTGATCCAATTAATCCAAAATAGCACAAGGCAACGAATTGATCTTCAATTTCATCAGCGGTGAACGAATTCGTCCACAAATATTACTGAAATAACTACTTTTCGATTTCCTAATTCTAACAAACAATAACCGATCATATTTGTAAATTTTCAAATAATCTAACTTTAACATATAAACTGAAAAAAGTTCCCAATTTTTTTTACAACCCAATACTGACTAAAATAATATTTTATCTATGTATTTTTATCATGCTGGTAATAAGCGTCGAAGCTTTTCAACATTCTGTGAATTACTAATAACTATGAATTTATGCCGATACAAAGTAGCAAGTTTAAAACGTTAAGCAACTGTACAGCAACTTTATTCGTGTTGCCATCTTTGAAACATCGCGTACATTTTGAAATGGCGGAGAGGAATTTTTTTGGTATCGCCCTGTATTTTATATGTAAAATTTGTTATTGTTATTTATTCAAATTGTATCCGCTAGACGGTGTGTGCGAGCAATTTGAGGTCAATTTTCACCCTTTGACCTTCGGATTTCATGAACTTTTGGCTCCCAACGGCGCTAAACAATACATTAAATACACTTTAAATAATTCTGTTTGTAAATGCATCACTTCTGCAAAAAATCAGCCCATTACCAGCTGTACATATCTATTTTAATGGCGTTGGAAACTATGGTTGATCTTATTAACAAAGACGCACTGCGTGGAGTCACAGCTTGACACCAGATAAAGAGCCAACAGATTGACCGCCTTTTTTCCTTCAGTAGACATCGTGATTAACAATAAAAAGCAATGGGATATGTTTGTTCTATCCATACCTAGGAAATTATCAAAGTTTTGAATTCAATCTGAAGGGAATTGTGTGGCAACAATACATTCAAAGGGAAAACGTAGCCATTTGCAGCCAAAAACTTTATTTGAAATTAAAAATCTCAGAAATTGAGCAGGTTAGAGTTAGTAGGCCAAGATAACTCAGGTAAAGGTACCCAGACGAGAAAATAAAGATTCCAACTTTTCTAAATGAGAATTAATGGTAGAAAATCTTGAAACTTTTATGTTATGACCTATATTTTTACTTTTCTTGGTCATTCAGCAATATAATAAGCTGTAATAATGTCATCGTTGGAAAGCTTGAAGAAGATGATACGATGCGTTCTGCTACCAAGCAAGGAGGGAATTCCTGCAGAAAAAATGGGAGGAGAATACAAAACATTGACAGGTTGGTTATTGATGGCCAATTGTTTTTATCAATTACAGTAAACCAGGGGTCCCCAATCTTCCTTATGCTCCCTGAAAATAAATTATATTTGCTCACACCCCTATGATGGTGTAGATGTAGAAGGTGGTTTGGTTAAATAATTTTTGATATGTTATCAAAATATCTTAATTTATCAAGATTCAACCTCCTCGATCACAGTAGCCAGTGTTGGTTTTATTGCAACGGATAATCCATTGCACAATAGCGGCACCTGAGTGATCATGATTGATTGGAGCAGAATTAAAATGATGTGATTCTGAAATGATATATATTGATATATAAACGATTTTGAATGCTAAGTGACAGTACTGGAGTTCCTTAGTCATATCATGACTGAAAATTCAAACCTCATATATAAACCCAGCTGTAGATGACTTAACACCTTCCAATTAGTCGGTCCAAATTATATTTTCTCTTTTCTCTGTTAGGAAGTACAATTCCATTCAACAAATTTGGATTTCAAACTCTTCACGACCTCATTCTATCCATCCCTGACGTCGTACAAGTACGTAATAATTATGGTGGTCCAACTTACCACGCTGTGGCAGACGAAAGTACAATGCATATCAAAGCGATGGTGGTGAAACAAAAAACAAACAAGAAAAAGAAGAGAAGATCTGTATGTGGACATAACTTGCACAAAGTAAGCCATAAAAGTTATATTAACCCATTGGGTCACAGAAATGTAAGTTACAGAGGGTTAACGATTACAGCAAGTGGTGGACATCGGAGCGTGAATCCGACTCTCACACCTAAAAGAATATCCGGGCAGTTGAGTGATCGACGACCCAAGAAACCAGGGTTACTTGGTGATGGACCCAATCTCTTAGTAACCCAGAAGGCGGGGCAAAAAGTGGATCAACCACCTCGGAGAAGATTCGGCTTACTCGGAAACCAACCCCAAACAGGTCCCATTGGTAATAATACCAGTGTTTGGAGTAAAATGGGATCAGTAGGTAATGGTCCCATAACAACAAAATCTTCAAAGAAAATGACAACGAGACACGTGCATAAGAAATTTGTAAATCCCTTTCTGAGGGTGTCATCTTTCGACGAAGATCAAGCAGGAGACTGGATAACAGAATCATCAACCAGCATCCCAGGACCAGCAAGCTCCTCGACAGGGATTCCAAAGATATCCAAGTCCTCTATGTCTTCCACAGCATCTGTTGGATCCCCCAAAGCACCAAGATCAAAGGTGAAAGCAAAAGCAACTAAAAATAAAAAAATTGTACTGAATCGTAATTTTAAACTTTCCCCTGTCGCCTCCAAGAATTTTGTTCCATCTTTCATCAACCCCTTGATGACAAGAGACCAGGAAAAGACTAAGAAGATGATCTCCACCATCCCTGTGAAGCAGGAGGCATCCTCCGATCAATGGAAGTCCCATTTTTTGGATATCTCGGACCAGGAGAATTTTACAGAGGTTGAAATCAATGAAGAAATTAAAAAACGAATTCTAAAGATTCTTGAAACCTATCCTCAGGGTCTTGCATCCTCTCAGTTCTCCACTGTATACCAGGAGGCGTTCAAGTGCCCGCTCTCGCAGCACATTCTGTTTGGGTTGGAATGTGGACAAATAAAAAACACCGCTATCATAGAGAGAAGAACTTGTGGAAATAGAGAAAAAATTATCTTGCATCCAGTGACGAAATCTGTTAAAGATGCTGGAAGACTTCGAAAGTATAAAACACCAAGTGGTTTGACAGCAAAAATGCCTGTTCACATCCCGGAAGCTGTGGATTTGGAGCCAGGAGCCGAAGTAATGGCTGGTATCACGTATATAGAGGATTGTAATAATTTTACGATTCAATTAGTAGAGTCGCGAAATGATTTGAAGAGGATCGAGCATGTTCTAAGAGGAGTGGGAAGACAAGAAGAGGAAATCAAATCTGGGATGTATGTAGTAACGGATCACCACGGCCGAGGAAGACGAGCGAAAGTTTTAAGTGTGCATGATAAAGAAGTGACAGTATACCATGTGGATTTCGGTGATGTACAGAAGACAGTATGCGATAAGCTTTATAGACTACCTTCAGAGATTGCATCCATTCCTGAATTGGCCAGGCACTGCAATCTTCACAGACCAGAAGGCGTCGAATGGCCGAGTTCGATCACGAGCAAGTTCGCAGAATTCTGTGAGGGAACGGAAATCAGAATCTGTGTTTACTCTGTCATTAAAACTTCTGGAAGGGAACGAAGCACGGTATATTCAGTCACTTGCTACGTCAATCAATTCAATATCAATTTTCGCTTGCTAATGGAAGCACAGAAGAAAAAATCACACAGGAATATATTTCTTCCCGGAAAGGAGACAAAAACATCATCATCCTGTAAAGCAGGATGTGGATCATCAAAGGATGGTGGAAGCAACTCAGTAGAACAAATAGAAACAAAATTTTCTAACCAACATAGCATGCCATGTCATCCTGGTCAAACTAGAATAACATCCCGCAAGGGATCAGAAAAGATTCTTCCCTGGTTGTCCCGGCGAGATTCATCCCAGGATGACACAGTTAGTTCACGGACTGGAGATCAGTGCTGGAACCGAGTGGGATACACAAAATTTTTGAACCATCCAAAGACTATAAGTCATCCGGGTGAAAAAGGATTGCCAGATGATGGCGATAGAAAATCACAGAGGTCATTTAAGGGGTCCTCTTCATCCCTAGAGGACTCGCAGTCAGCAGATATTCGGGATAGCATTTCGAAATTGAATTTGAGTCGCAGGAGCAAGAAAGGATGTTCTGGGTTCGATGACTCCTCATTGTCATCTAGGAGAGCAAGAAGGATCTCTTGCGATTCTCTTGATTCCTTTGCAATCACAGAATCCTCCAGCATTTCCTTTACAAGCTCCAGTCAGGACCTTGACGTACAAGATCCTTTGGCAACTTCTCCCGATTACATAATGCCGGTTTTTATGAAGATATCCAAATCCTTTAAGATCCCTGCTTCCCTGGTATCCAACATAGATTTTGGCCGAATCCTCCCTGTAAAAGTGATGAATGTTTTCTCACCAGACTTTTTCTACATGATTCCAGTAGTGAGAATCCCGATCCTGGAGACAGTGACGAGCTGGCTAACATCATTCCACCAAGAAAACTCGAATAATATCTGCATCCCGAAAGAGAATCTACAAACAGGGATGTTATGTGCCGTGCCGTCAATGTGCAATGGCACCATTGTGTGGCAGAGAGGTTGTATATTGCAAATGATACCAGATTTTGCCAGCGTCCGGCTTATAGATCGAGGCAGCGTGGACTGCGTGCCGACATGCAGAATTAAACCTCTAGCGAACGGGTTCGACTCCTTCCCACCCCTTTGTATTATGGGTAGACTCGGAGGTATCAAACCCAAGTCTACAGACGACTGGCCGGCCAATATCTCGAAACGTTTCGAAAACAGGGTGATGGGTATGCAATTCGAAGCACACATCGTAAGAACGAGGATACATCCGGATGGAGAAAAGCTAGTCAATGAAGTTTGCCTTTGTGATATGGCAATGGGAGAGGAATGGATTAATGACACAATGGTAGAAGAATGGAGAGTGGCTGAATATGTTATATAGAGGGGATGGGGGCATGTCAGGTAATTTTTTGCGGACAATGTTTGTATATACTTATTTCTGTAATTTCTTTGTGCCTTATCCCATGTATATGTTTCTGTTTTTGTTCCCAATGTATATAATTATCACCCCACATAACCTAATCACACTCAGTTTGTTACCTTGACACATCCCACGAAATAACATTCATCAAACATTTACTCACTGGATCTAATTTCTGTGTTTTTTTTCATTAAGGTCGCAAGTTTGATTTTTGACTTCTGACTTTTTTTTAGAAGTGTTTCCACAAGTACAAGGTTGTCATTGTATTTCTTTCAATTTCTGCCAATAAAATATTCACAGTTTTCATTAAGAAGGGTCTGATTACCTTGACAACATTCCAAAAGGTAATGATTCATCACCTTTTAGACAATAAGGAATGCTATTTATGTCAGAATTGTTAGGTGTAAGTGTTTAATGGCAAGTTTAATTTCACTGGTACTGTGACAGGTACTGCCTTCTACATATTTTACTGTTAATATTAAAATTTACCATGTCGAAACAGCACACCTTTCCAGCCTTGTAGGTAAGGTGTTAATTAACCTTAGCGTTTCCAACTGTAATGCATATTTTACTGTCATTTCAATATTTACTATATACAGCCCACGTCTTTAAGCTTGTGTTTGATGACTGGTAAGTTTGAGGAAAGTGAGATTTAAAAGGTTTGATCACACTGACACACTTAACGATGCATGATCGAAACATGATATGACTCTGTATTTACATGTATTCTAATTGCAGCAGATCAATAAGTTTATAATAAAGTGGTTTCAGATACACAATGCAAGTCTTTATGTCACTATGAACAAATGCAGTCATGTTTTCGAGAATTAACGAAATTTTGTTGATGGTTATGCGACGAGTAAGTAGCAGTTCGTTACGATTGCATATAGAATTCTTCCCCTAAATTAAAATCGAAAAAGGAAACGCACGTCACGCGAAGGAAGTTATAGCAGGCGCAGAAATAGTGACATACCGTTTCCTGTACTTGCGCTGCTATGCAGCCTCACTGCGCGTGTGTGTGATGATATGCAGTATAGTTGAAGAGAGAATTAGGGCTGTGCATTCTAAACTGTTATGTATGTATTTCTGCTAGTCACAGACAATGGTTAACTAGTTATAGATGGATTGATATATGGTACAAATCCTATACATATGAAGGTAGCAGAAATGTGATGTAATTTGTATTAGAATTATTGAATTCTGATCACATTATCTAGATCAAAATGTAGAAAGACTTACTTCTACTCAAGCAGTGAGAGAGGATGTAACATATGGTACAAATCATATTGATATGAATGTAACAGTAATGTAATACTGTGGTAGCTATGTACAGCTTTTTGAGCTATCTGGGCATCATGTTGAGGTATGTATTATACATGGGTATAGAGCTGTTTCAGCTATCTGGACAGCATAGTTAGGGTGCCTGATATACATTGGTATATAGCTTTTTCAGGTCAAATCCTATGCACATAAATGTAGATGCAAAGTAAAGACTTATAATTGTGAGAGAAGCTGTGTGGACAAATGACATTATCCAGTTTAAAATGTTGAACGAATTAAAAGTTTATTCTACTGACATGACATCCTCTAAGTTATATCATATGCTTATGAATGGAGCTAACTAATGTAATGTTTATTATTGTAATAGTAACTATGTATAATCACAGTAAGAACAAAGAAGCGAAGAAATACCCACAATGGGGGAAAATATTCTTTATCATATAATTTTCCATTTCAAACTTTACCATATGGATGTATCGTATACATTAAAATCATGTTACATAGTGTTATATGTATATGTATATTCGCTGCTATATGTGGTTCTCGATACCCGTGGTAGGTCTTGGAAAATATCAATTGTATATTGAGACAAATGCTATCTGATTCAAGATATTGACAAATCATTAGAAAAAGGTGTTTTCCGTGAGATTAATTCATTATCATTTATCACAGTTTTCGCAATCCAGGTATATGACACAATAATATACAGTGTTTTAACACTGCTTGTATTTTATGAACATGGACAGTTGAATTTTGGATTACAAACAAACGAGAACAAAATGGCTGAAGACACTTCGAATCAAGCATATTCAGGGGTAAGTGATGCTATATTAGGATTAGGCCACTATAACCTATTTTTTGTGTATATGTAGGACCCTAGAGCTACCATACGTCCCATTTTTAAAGGGATTGTCCCCTTTTTAAGGCCGCGTGCTCTGTAAAGAAAAGAATGATATGTCGAAGAGTAAATTATAGTTCAATGCGATATTTTTAGCTCGTTTATTCTTGGTGATATCTTAATTCTGCATATTAGTTTTGGACTGCTCTAAATGCATCTAANTCTTAATTCTGCATATTAGTTTTGGACTGCTCTAAATGCATCTAATTAATAGCTATATACCTCTAAATATGAACCAAACTAAAAATGCTGTTTTTTTTAAGGCGTCCCAGTTTTTATTTTTGAAAATATGGATGAATAGGTCACTTGTGTTTGAACCCTCGCAGCATCCATTTATGTTATGTCGTCACTCATATGGGTGATTTTTGTGATTGTAATATACTATACCTAACTTCCAAACCCAAACGAACTTCTATATTGGGGTTGAGTGAGCACAATATTCTGCAGTGAATGTTGGCGTTATTGGGGCCAGGTATTCAAAGCCCTAATTTATAAGTTTATTTCAGTTTGTATGTTTAAACGAGAGATGTTTAAGAATAGGATATGATAGAGGGGGTGTGATATGTTTACTGTTCGAATCGAAGGTTGGGGTATTGGGTATTTAACCTCAATATAATGTAAACTTAATGTTAACTCAATGTTTCATTTCACACAGTCATATTTATAATTTATAATGCCCATGTTATTGCCGCATATCAATAATTTTCTATGCTATGTCCAGACAATCGAAATACTTTTTAACATTTGATTTCATTGCAAAATAATATCACTTTTATTTTAAATTCATTGCAGATGTTTCGATTAACCCTCATTATACCTGAGATTAACCTTTATACATTGCGTTAAGATTAACTCACAGTTAGAGTCCAGTATGCATGGCCCATATATGCATGTTCGAGTCACAATGTACTAATGGATAATCCTCATTGAAAAATCAAGTAATTATTTTCACCTTGTGTTCTTTCAAGTTCTTGGACAACTTTGCGAGCGAAATCGGTTCGACCTTGGACGACCTTGCCTCCGATTGGATAGAAAATGAAGTCGATTTCGAGGAAGATGAGAAAACTAAAAGCACATTGAAAGAGTAAGTTTAGAAAAAGTTTTAATCAAAACTCTGAACAAATGAGATCAAAAAACAGTCAATTTTGAAAGTTGTTGATTTTGAGATAGACAGATCTTAAGTTGTTTTTGTTTGACTTCATAAAATACTAGTGTTTGTACAAGGTAAAATCATATCCTACATATTGACGTACCAACCAGGGGCGATGGAGCAATTTCGGGCAAACATAAGCTTTCAGGTACTCTTTTCAGCACTGTTCCCACCTTAGCAGTCAGTGATAAGCATAGGCTTACAATCCAGGGGTGTAGGAAAGGCAATAGCCACCTCAAATCCAGGAAAAACAGTCTGGAATATACGGGCAGAACATCAAGTGATTATCAAGCGAGTGAAATGCACAAAATTTTGATGTTAGATCAGCAAAAGCGAAACGTTTACGAAATTGACAGCTGTAAATTTTTCTGTATAGATAGATGAGTATTTTTATCTGTTTAAAATTTCAGGATTAGGGACATGTCATCCATATGAGTTCTAAAATAACCGGTGCTTGATAATTTTGTGTCCTAGGCAAGGCCAACTACTTATTAAACTTATTAAACCACATCCCTTGTCTTGCTGCTGGAATAAATGGTGAAATTTTGGCTCATTTCAGGAAGCCGGCCTAGTTTCAATAATGTATGTGGGATTATTTCCTGCATTAATGTTCTATGTAAGAAGGAAGGTCTCTGTAGCGATAGTATGTCAGTATGGTATGATAGCAAGCGCTAGAATATACAGGTTTCATTGAATAGAAGGAAATAAAAGACAATGAGTAGTCAATGCTGGCTATAATTATCATTCAATGTGACCTCAAAGCACAGTGTAATAAGGAAAATATGATAATATATCATTGCATGTAGTCAACATAGCATACGTCATTACAAGGCATTGTCATTAAGCAATTACAGTTAGTAAAACTACTTCCTTGAAGACAGTTAATGCTTTTTTCAGGGAGGTGTTAATTGCGATTGAAAGCAGAGCACAGTAAACATTTACTGACAAGGTGTATAGGAAATTGCAGTAGAATACCTAAGATAATTCCAAGTTAATTCAAAGTAATTATGGATAATTGGGACATTTTTACATATCCTATCACTAGAAGTCTTGTTATATAGGATACCAGTGACAGTGTGACATTAAAATACAATATGTAATTGTAAGTCAAACGTAAACTATAGTGTGGATAATTTGGACATTGTGAGAATTGGAACATACTGTGTTTTATTGGACTAATATGAAGGGAAATTACAAGTTAATGGTGAAAGTTTGTTGTTTGAGGAAGGTATTTAGAAACGTAGCATAAGAACTTAATATATATAGTTTATATTGTGTGAATAGAGTGTATCATGTTATTCTTTGCCCTTTCCTTGCCTGCGCAGTGTGACTCCACATTTGCAGGGATCAGGCGGAGAGTTATATTCCTACATGTGTTGTATACGCTAATTGTGATGTGTTTGTCGCTTATTGTTCAGTGTTTGTCGTCATACGCATGGCATTAGCTCCGGCTTATGCGGTCTCTAGAACCAATTATTGACTTAGTGCGAGGTAATATTGTATATAAAGTCTATATGATGTGTATAGTGTGTCTGAATTCCACAAAACACATATCCAGGGTAGGAATACATTTTTTACCGGCTGCGCACAGCTGCTCTATTCAGCACATTGCATATAATGTAAGTTTAAACCACTCACAGAAAATCTTTTCCTTCTTTTTCCAGTCTTACAAGTCGTACTTCTTCGTTTTTATCGCAAGCAAGCATGAATGATTTTGAAGGAATGCAAGACTTCAGTCTCAGGAAGGCTCGACCGTTGTACTTTGCAAATCCAGTCTATGATCTCATGAATCCTAATGAAGTCATCAAAGAGGTTAGTGATGTCATGTTTTGATATCATAAATGCCTGTCTCAATGAAAAAATCGCCCTAAACAAGGGGCTGACTAATACGCAGAGCATGTACTACTCATAAATCAAGGAAAAACTAGGTATGTTTGTGTGCGCAAAACTCCTAGGATTCTTGACTCGTTGGTCTGAAAATTTGCACAGATGTCTGTTGCCGACGCTGAAGTGTCATGGTTGACTCTTTTTTCAAATAGGGGTCCTCATCGCATCCCTAGATCACTGTTTTGATTAATTCTTTTAAGAATGCAAAATTTCCTTCTGTAAGATGTATTACATAACTAAACATAAACAAATATTTAAACAACTATAAATATATTAATGTAAAACAAATGGAACACTTTGTTTATTAAAGCCTTTTTGACCCTTGAACATTCATCGACCCCTTGGATAGCCACATCGAACACTTTGCCGACATTTGAACTAGGTCTTTACTAGGGTTAAGTTGTGCAATTTGGCTGTGCTTCATTTCAGAAGATCTTATGGGAGACTACGTAATGGTATACTCGTGTGTAAGACGTACAGGTAGATAAGTCATGCCAATATTTAATCAATGATAATCTTGTCCCAGTTATTAACCTGCGAGTCACATACATGATTTGTGCTGTGTTGTAAGGGGGGAATTTCCAGAATTCACATTAATTGGCTAAATATGCAAGCTGTGTCAGTGAATACAGTGTCTGTATTAACTTGCCAGTCGCATGATCGATGATTTTGTATGCTATTTATCTATTCGAATGTTACTAAAGCATAGATATCAAGCATAAAAATATAGTACTACAACTAAGGCAATACAATTTAAAAACTCAGAAGTAGATTGGGTCAATAAGTTGATGATAAAAAAATTAGGACCTAAACGCTCGGATATACTGTGATAATTCAGTTTAAGCTTGTGATGAATAGTATTTTAAATAGCGCGATGATTTCTTGCAAATTATACCATGGGTATAATAAATCTGTACCTGTCTTATAGAGAGTATTATCCAGTGTTTATTGTGCTTGCATGACACCATGTCTCCTACTTCCTAACCTCATTATGACATGTTGTTCCTCATCTCATTGGTAATATTTACCAAGCAAAAGAAACGAGTCATCGTGGATCATACGTTATATCAATTGAATCGTCGGTTCTGTCTTTATATAATTTGCAGTATTTCATAACTGTCTATGATTGCTCAGTGGTAACAGAATATTTCTGAAATAAAAGAGAAATCCTTCATCAAAATTACGGTTACTGAATCAGGTCAAAGTTGAAATTATTGATTCATAGCTACAGTGAATCATTGGTAAGTCGGTAATTGACAAGTCATGATTGAGTGAAATGATTGGCCTTTGCATTTGCCTGATTCGGAATTCTAATTCCAGATTCTAATTCAGAATTGAGTCAACTTGCTAGTACTGTACAATATAATATGTGTGGAACTTAATGTACAAGTGTCTGTAAAACCACTGTACTGCATCTTCCAAGTGCTGTGCCATCTCATAACAACAACTGTTCACTCATTACCTGCAGTGCTCATAGTGATTTCTTTAGTTGTAGTAACATTATTGGTGATGAGATATGGTGGCTTTTTAATCAAAATGTCCAATTCTTTGTTCAGAAACGACACATGACACTAATCCCACTGTCCCAGTTCAACATCAACAAAGAAACCGATGAGTCATCAAAGAATTCGAAACAAAAACACAAGAAAGGATCGCACGGACTGATTACAAAATTATCAAGTAAGACACAAACTAAAATATATTAAAGTCTAAATTTTTGTTGGTAAGTGCATAATTTTCGTTAGATGATGAGTGATGATCATTCCTTGTGCTTTCTTATGCTTTAACTGATTAGTAGTTCATTATCAAAAGCCAATAAATTGCCGGAACCCAACTGCAGTTAAATATTTTCAACTACTTAGATAACCAGTGCTTATTGCTACATAGGCAGTGTGAGAAGGGATCTAAACAGCGCTACGCAACATATTATATTCGTTGTTGCATGTGTATAGGAAATGACATGATATGTACTTTGATTCATTCGCATGAAATCGAACAGAACGCTGAAATATTTTTATTCTTCAGCGACACACACTATTCAATTCATTTTGGCTGGGGCCCAGAATAGCTACTGAATATAGCCGTGTGTCAGTTACTTGAATTATCACAGGATCTTATGGGTGAATTTCAGACAAAACAAGAGAGCCAAACATTAAAAAACACCAAATGGAACCAAAAATTCCTTTTTGGTACCAAATGCCATAGATTTTCTATGATGACCATACCACTTGTGTGGCCAAATTATCCCAAAAATGCCTAAATTTACCATACTTCACTCAATATATAGTGATAATTAAATTCTACAATTTGTGGTGCTTTTAGAAATAGCAATTTGTCACAATGTATTTCAATGAACTTATGATCATCTTATTTCATCGTTTAGATTTCACAATGAGAAAACATTCCATGAAAAAACACGAGCAGGAGATTAATGTTACTGCCCCCTTGTGGACGGACGCTCCGGGAATAAAATACGATTTCAGCGAAGCTCCGCAAAGAACCTCGAGTCTCAAAACCCCGCAGAAAAATGAGGCTACTGGGTCAGGTAAAAGTCACAGCGACGATACATCAATAAAGAGACCGGTATCGTTAGATTTCGAACAGAGAGTGAATCCAGAAGTTCTTAAATCTCCCCCCGTCAAACTCCCTCGTACGTCCAAAGGGGCAAACAGCCCCTTGAGCCCCAGACAGCAATCTCATCAGCGAACAAACGAATTCGTATTCGAGACAAACGATTGTGATGGCAATAAAGAGAACTTGGTCAAGCAAAATAATGAATTGCAGATACCACCGCCGACTTTGAGCATGAATACTTCTGGATCCTCAAATTCAATTTCATCTCAACTTTCAGAGGTAAAATATTAAATTGTAGCGTTTGGTTCTAGATCGTGAGATTGAATAAAAGTACACTGGCCTAGATACTGCGATTTATGCTCAGTCAAAGAACGTGTTTGCTTCCAAGTAAAAATTGTTCAAATGGACTCAAATGAGTGCTTTAAAAATGAGTGCAGGTAAAAATTAGTCATGTAGCGAATTCTTTTAGTGATGGAAATTGGAATCTCAAATTTACTTCAATTAAGTAAAAATTATGATTACAATGGTAATTACTTTAACCAAAATTAGCTTGGTTCTCATTGTTCTCAACTATGAGTTTAATATATGTGTGTTGCGTTCAATTCTAGATAATGCGAAAGCAATAAAGTACATATCATATACACACGTAACAACGGATATATAATGTCACATCGCGCTGTTTAGATCCACTGATCTCGCACTGACTATGTAGCAATAAGCACTGGTTATTTCGGTAGTCGAAAATGTTTAACTGCAGTTTGGTTCTTGGCTTTCCATAATAAACTACTAACTTCAAGATGAAGTCTAATCAGTTATACAGATATGGAGTGGGCAGGCACATAAAGAGGCAAGAAAGGGCAAGAAATTATATTCATTCATTCAGAAAGGGCTAGGAATATTAATCACTTATCATGTAACATATCCCTCTAGCAGTTGGATAAAAATTATCCATTCTATTATAAGTCTTTCCAAGGCTTACTCGGGCAGCAATGTTTCTCTCTACTAATAGTACATGTTCTTCCTACTTGTAATATTTCTTTCAAATTCCTTTTTCCAGGAGAATCCATCAGTGGAGGAAGAGCAAGACACGAAGACAATGATGGAAGTGATGGGAGAAATCAACGACGGATCCGAAGAGATCTTGACCGAAGAGAATAGTAAGGAAAATGAGTACAAGGAGAATCCACAGGTGATGAAGAGGAACAAAACATTGAAATGGTCTGGTAAGTTTAAGCAAGTGACATCTCGAGTAATTGTGGTATAAAGTTTACGAGCATCAGTGTTTGTAAAAAGAGTTAGTTACATGCGTTCATGTGCAGTTATTGAGAATTTAAGTCTGCGTGTTTGGTGGTTCTTCGCTATTCAAAACGAAACAGATTTGAACCAAATTAAGTGTGGTGACTCAGGGCATGTCGCAGATCGTGGCCACATTATTTTTTGAAATAAGATTCCCCGGAACAACAGACTGCAAGGATAGGCGTCCAATCGGCCATGTGTGAATGTATATACGTTGAGAATGACAGAAATAATTAAGTAATTTTTAATTAGCCTACTTGTTTTTATCTACTGAGGTCATAGTTTCCTCTCGAGTTCATCATCATCCTGTCAATATCATATCAATGTAAGATTCCAAACACCAGCTTTTAAAAACCCGAAATATGACCATACAAGCTATATAGGGAATGGAGCCGGAAATACACTGTTATGACTGCATATGCTAATGTTATACAGTTTACTAACACACCTGCAATACTCTTCTTCATTTTTGTTCATCCAGGATCTCGAGCTGCTCCAACCTTGATCCGCGAGTTCTCCAGGGTTTCGAAGAAACAACAGAATTCGACATCGATCACGGAATCTGTGATAATTGAGGTAATTTTAATTATACAATTATTTCAGTAAGATTACGTAAAACGTGAGATTTTGTGAAATTACCTCAAAATTTCAATAATATCATGAGCCCTGAACCATACTCGACTAAATTGTTTGTGGATGTTGTGGATAAAGGGTGTGCAACCTTATAGCATTTCCGGGACAACTACAATTAACCGGATTGGATGGTGGCCGCACTTGCATTTCACATCGACTATCTACTAGTCCCTGGCATAAAAAATTTAATTTTCTTGCAAATCAAATAAATCAACTTTAGGGATTTCGCTATTCATATAACATCAAAAACAGTGGAACTGAATTCCTGNTCAATGGGTGAAATTTGTTTAAATATGGATCTAATACCCTTCATTAACCCATTGACAGCAAGATACCTTTACACAGAAATTATTAACCCATTGACAGCAAGATACCTTTACACAGAAATTATTAACCCATTGACAGCATGAGATCTTTCCACAGAAATTATTAACCCATTGACAGCTAAACTGAAGGCTTACCCTGGCAATACTGGGTTTATCTGTTATTTATTTATCAAAGAAACAGAAAATAGAAATGTTTCTTACTCATCGATTTATTCTCCATTCATATTCNATGAATGGTGATGAATGTTAACGCTTCTAGCTTTAACTATCATCAATCCAAATAAATCTGCCACCAGCGAAGAAACTAATAAACTATACGAAACTACTAGTGTCTCATGTATCGAAAAGAATCACCAAGCATAGTTAGATCAACGTTAAATTGTATTATGTAATGTTAATGTTACTCACTCATTTCTTCAGGACATCACCGGAGCATCGTCCGATCGTTTTACTTCACAGCATTCGAAGTTTTCTGACCGACATCAAGAAATATTTGATCATTAATCCACATGTCGGTTTTATGCAGAGAATTCAGAAGATTGTAAAAAACAGTGTCATCACTGATACAGGTAATCTACAACCACTCATTCACTACTACCTAGTCTGTTGTGGGTACCAGACCCATGGTATCCTGTGTCCAGGTTTCAATGGGTGAAATTTGTTTAAATATGGATCTTATACCCTTCATTTTCCTATATTTCATGATTTCATTGATAGCAAGATACCATCACACAGAAATTATTAACCCATTGACAGCAAGATACCATCACACAGAAATTATTAACCCATTGACAGCAAGATACCTTCCCACAGAAATTATTAACCCATTGACAGCAAGATACCTTCCCACAGACATTATTAACCAATTGACCACAAGATACCTTTCCACAGAAATTATTAACCCATTGACAGCAAGAGATTTTTCCACAGAAATTATTACCCATCTACCGCTAAACTGAAGGCTTACCCTGGCAATACTGGGTTTATCTGTTATTCATTTATCAAAGAAACAGAAAATAGAAATATTTCTTACTCATTGATTTATTCTCCATTCATATTCTCATATTTTCTTTTTTCTCTGCAGAAGGGGCAATAGATGACGCGCTGGAACGTTTGATACTTTATCCGCTTCGTGATCACATCTACAAATGTCTCGTACTTGATTACGCAAGAGCTGGAAAAATTAAATTGCTTGATGATGCAATTAAGGTAAAGACTTTTACAAGACGCCCCTGTAACCAAAGAGTCTCCATATGACCAGTGATAGTCAATATAAAACACTACAAATGTCTCATTAAGAGCTGGTTCTTTAAGAGCGATTCGCACAACCTCCTGAACATCATCTAGGGAGCTTTGAAAAAATCTTCATCAAACCTATGCGAGAATTCCTCGGTTAAGGGAGTTAGTTTGCCAAAAAAATTTACACAGATAAACCAAATACTGATTTTTACTACCAAAAAGCTTGCTTTGCCCAAATTTCACCACTGCTTCGCCAGAATTTCACCCACTGCCTTGCCCAAAGTTAACCCACTGCTTTGCCCAAATTTCACCACTGCTTCGCCAGAATTTCACCCACTGCTTTGCCTGAATTTCACCCACATCCCCTAAATTTAGGCTCATTTACGTACAATAACCATTGTCATATTTTTCACTCAGTGTGCAAAGTTAAAAACAAAAAGAGAAATCGGACTTCGAGAGACTCTGATTCCGCCGAACGATGAAGCGATGGAGACAATAAATGACCATTTTACATCACTGCAGACAACTTACTCACCATACAATAAACTCAAGCACCTTCTTTCAGCTGTAACATGTATCTATCAAAACAGTAAGTAACTGCAATCGTGACATTCATTTAACTCTAGAATACAAAACATCAACAAGTTATGTTGAAGCTTATTATAATTCACGCTGGGGGAGACCAGCTTTTAAGTGACCAAGAACTGTATCATCCTAGTGAGATAAATCTGATGAATAATTAATCACATCACTTAATCATCATCATAATCATCAACTCATTTCAATCCGAAAGTACAAGTACAATGGGGAAATATAGGAGAGAGAAAATGCGCACTAACTTCCACGGCCAGGGTTTGAGACGACGAAGCACTTGTGGAAGGAACTTGGTTAGAGAATGGGATTCTTAATCCTAAACTTTAGAATGTTAGATTGGGGTCCCGAATCCTTGACATGGGGATTTCATGACAATACTGAAATGTGTGTTCATTACAAGAAACTACTTCAAGTTCCATTGTATTACAGCGACTGACTTAACTTGCGAAGACAAAAGCGCAAGGAAGATTGGTGCGGATGATTTTTTACCGTTGTTGGTTTATTCGATCATGAAATGTAAATTTACAGCTGCTGATATAGAAGCTCAATATATAGATGGTGAGTAACTAAAACAGACATTATGAGGAGTAGAAGTTCATAGAAAACTAATGATGGTAATACTTGCGAGCCAATAGTAGGGAAAATAGATAACGATAACAGGTGATAAAATACTGACGTATGATGATGGGAGACATGTAATACAATGGTATCAAGTGTAAAGAAAACTTAGTAACTGGTTCTTCTTAATAACAAGATTGTGACTTTAATGCTAGACTTCTCCCAGCTGAGATTAAATGAAAAGATATTGTTAGTAGCCTCCCATTCTATTTCTCAGTGGGTGCACTGCTGGTATTATATATATTATCAGTGAATTATTTTTACCTTATGTTTTTTCAGGTCTTCTGGATCCCGCTTTGCTGCTTGGTGAAGGTGGATATTATCTCACAACAATGATCAGTGCTGTACAAGTTCTTTGCAGTATGAAAAGGAGAGAAGCAGCTTTGCCAAATATATCAGACCTGCAGGTAAATAATACACAGTAAAGTTGACCCTCGATTTCCAAGACTAATAGAGACGATTTCCAATGGACATTTCACGTTGACTTTGGAAAACTATTATAATTTGTCAAGTTCAATAATTGAAAAGAAATAAAACCTTCAAAATGGCTCTTTGGAACTTTTTATCAATCCACAGCCCCTTTTTCTTTCCCATTGTGTATGTATACAAACATAATATCATATATGTAAATATCCCCCGAGTTCACGGGAAATTCGGGCCCCCATTGACCACCGGACCTAGGTACAAAGTACATATTGACTAACGGCTTCAATAAAGATAACAGTTCACTAAGCATCTAACTAACTTCCAGGGATTCTTAAAAGTTGGAATATCGTCAAACACCGGCAAGCTTGCTCCAACTTCTCCTCCAGCCAGCGATGAAGCAAAGGATAAATATCTTCTTCACAAGACTCTTCACGTTCCTCCGAGTATGACATCCAATAATCTGGGCCTGATGATTGCAAAGAAATATAATATTAAAGAACCAAGGGTGAATGCAATAACTAATACTGTTGAGAATTCCTTATTCGAAATTCCTGGAATTTTGGAATATTTTTATTCATTATAACTAAGTGGCCCCTTTTTCATATGTTTTTATTGATTTTGGCTGGTTTCCTTACACATAAACAAATGTTCACCATTTGTATATGATTTTTTCTATACAGGTATTGGGTTTTATGTAAGGTATAAAAACAAAGCATTGAATATGATTACAGGTAAACAAAATGAAAACTGATAAAAGTCAACATTTCATTTTTAAAGTAATGTACAAGTAATGACGCTAGTCATGTCCCCCCCCCCCCCCCCCCTGAAATTCAGATCTCACATAAAAATAATGTTTTGTACTAAACATAATGATCACTGCTTCCGGATTTTGGAATTTCAGATAAAGGAATCTCAACTGTAGTGGGTTAACTATAGCCATGGGTACACTATTGCATGGGTGAACTAAACCAGGAACTTTTTGTTTTAGTCCTACTGCCTGCATGTTGTTGTCAATGGAATCGCTTACCCCCTGAAGCCACAGGAGTTTCCCCAGCTTGTAAAAATGGATTTGCTGACCCAGTACTCCTCATCCAGCTTTTTCTTCATCTTCCGTCAGAAGGAGAAGAATCCCGAACCCCAGGAGGAACGTCCTACAACGATGGACACGGAAAAACTAAAGATAAACACTGAAGACGAGGATTACAAATTATCAGGAAATAACTCATCAGAGGCTGATAAAACTGAAGATAAGATGATAACACCTCCTCCAGTTGCTGAAGAAGAGAGGAACCAGGCACTGGCAACCGAAGATTCCAAAATGGAAATAGAAAACCAAGAGCTCGACCAAGAGGAGAATTCCGAGGTTGCGTTGGATTATAATTCGGATAATCTCCTGGATGATCAACGGGATCTCTGTGACACAGAAGACAGCTCAGCGTATGATGAAATGGATGCTGCGTACGAAGCTGGAGAACGTGTGGATCTTGATATTGACGATTACGAGCAAAAATATGTAACACGAACAAACAGCACAAGGAATAACAACGTAAGCTTGAAGAAAAAAAAATCCCCCCCCGCATTCCCTCCAGCACCAAAAGATGTGGCTAGTGAAGATTCCGAGTATGACAACCTTGAGAAAGACATTCCAAGAGAACAAGGGGATGAAGAGAAGGATACTAAAGCAGGAGAAAGTGATGAGATGAAGGAGGAGGTTACAAAAGAGGAGGAAAGACATGAAGATGAGAATCTTGCTGGAGAGAAAGAATCCTCTATCCAGGTTGAAATAAACAAGAATGCGGGAGAACAGGATGAAGAAACTAATAAAGATGTCATGAAGGAGGGGGAAGGGTCAGCATATACAGTAAAGAAAGATGATCTTGAAAAAAATGCGTCCAAGGATGTTGAGGACATCGGCGCAAAAGAAGAAGATGGTAGTTGTGAAGTACTCGAAAGTCAATCATCCTGTTCTGATGAAGAATTGGTAGTACATGAAGAAGAAGCTGTGGATATTGATACTGAAAACCATGAAGATGAGACATCCAGTGTGGCCTCTGGAGTTTCCAGTGGAACCGAGCCGGAGCTTGAAAATATAAGAAGCAGTGAGAGTTCAGAGGAAGAAAATGGAAAAGAAAAAGGGGATGAGGAACATCCAATACCATCTCTAGGCGCCTCAGCACAAACTTCTGCGGAGAATCATTCACCCACAGAGAGTTCAGAAGAAGAAAATGGAAACGAAAAAGTGGATGAAGAACCTCCAATGCCATCTCTAGGTACATCAGCAAAAGATTCTGCAGATAATCTTTCAACAACAGAAGAGAATTCTAAATGGAATCATCCGGTACTTCATCCATCACCGATAAAAGTTGCAGGTGCATCGAGCAAGCAGAACGATGGTGTGTTCCATTCCCGTCCCATCGAGGAAGTTCATAGTTTTGCGAAAATTGATCAAGGTACGAAGGTTCACGTGCGAGTTCTGAAAAATTATTTTGAAGAAGAAATAACTCGAGTGACCCCAGATCCGGGAAAAAAGAACCAGTCAACAGGTCCATAATTTAAATATTCGTCCACTCACCTTCGTTCACTCTACTCCAGAGCGCAATATACAAGTCGACTCCACCTACTAACTTGAACAAAAAAGTTACATAGTTTTAGAGATACCGAACGAAAAATGTCCATAAATCCATAATTTGACTGTAGATACAGTAAATACTGTATTATCTGAACTTGCTGGGATAGACACATGTATCTCGTACATACATTTTGTGAATTATAATGGGTTCAGATGATAGGACTGAGGGACTCCAGTACTGTCACTTCGCATTCAAAATCATTTTTATGTCAATATATATCATTCCAAAATCACATCATTGTGCTCCCTTTCATCATGATCAATCAGTCCCTACATCCCTTGACTTAAGCTGTAAGCTACAAACTATTTGTACAATGCTGTGTATGGTATTAAGTATAGAAAATAGTAATGTTTGACTTTCAAACAAACCTAGGGAACCTACTTTAAAAGTGAAGGAGCTTTTCGCTCTATATATATATATATATGTGTGTAAATATACTACCGGAGACAGCCTCCCTCATTCATTTCGTCTTCAACGGACTTAGTATAGTGTATCAAAATCCCCTTTTTAACTAAAAACATCAAAAAACAGATGCCAAATTTTCAGAGCGCTGAGTCAAGAAATCAAAGATATATGCGCTCACAAACATACATACATACACCTACCGTTTCTTCTTCATTCATAAGATGTTTACAAATACACTACTTATTTTTTGGAGTGTTCAGTTTCAATCCACAGTTACACCACACTGGGACTCCTTGCTTATGAACTACTGCTTACAAGAAATATCATGACTGCCAACACAAAGCCTGTTCCTCACATTTACAACTGTTAAATAGTGTTTCCAATAGACCTTTACACACAGGCATTTTAATGGAAAAATTACTGGTATATACACCAACAGGCGTTTTCTCATAAGGGCTTATTTACTGGACCTGTATGTCATGAAGAGCTAATATTGGTCAGTACCTTGCGCTACTTTACCTTCAGCCTGTGTTACATTTGATTTTCGCTTCTTCGCTAAGAGTGATTGTACATCATAATTGATTAAATATTCTCCACAAATTATGACTAAAATATCTAAAAATATTCTTCAAATTCTATAAGAACTTTTAACGAGAGTCTTCCTTGTGTTGTTAGTGCTTATTATTACGTGTTGGTGATCGTTAGGTGTTCAGTTTCATACTTCTACTGCATTATATACGGCTCACATCGCAACTTCTGGAATCAATTAATGACAGAGTGCGAAGTAATGCTGTACATTACAAAGGTGTGTAAAAATAGTGGATGTAGCGATATTACTGGGAATTATATAGACAAATGCCTTCTTAATATTATTTCTATTCTGCACTGTTTGATCTGACCTATTTATTTAGTCACTGTAAAATGAGTTTTTGTATATTCAGATTTTGCCATGACCGAAATAAATGTGAAATCGAATGAACATGCACGCTTTAATTACCAGGAAACATGGGTGGAAATAAGGGGTACGTACATGAGGGTTACTAGGTTATATTCAATTTTCTATACCAGTCGAGAGTCAGAGCCGTTTATTAGCCTTTGTCAAGTTTCCAGCATTTGAAATTAACTAGTTTATTTGTAATAATTATATTTTGTTATTTTTCTCGTCTCTCATGAACATATATCAAGTTATCTTTTCAAAAACAATCATTTAACACAGAGGGGTTACCCTCCTTCCCTCCCCAACCTACAATCAAGCTCATTAGGTGGAAAAAAGTTTGCCTTTTTGTGTGATTGGGTTATCTAATGGGGAATGTGCATCTATGACAATTAATAATTGATCCTGGACCATCCTCAGGCTAGAAAATGCCTGCAAGGTAAGCATTAATCAAATGACAATACTTCAAATAGTATGACGAAGTCTCCTGTCAGTACTTTGAAACCAGACAAAGTACCAACACATTATCTGGATCTCAAAGAATTATGATAAGAATATTCAATAACTTTTCGTCAAGATATGTCAATCAATTTCTGTAGCCCCGCCCACACAACATCCCTTACGTATTCATCCACCTTCCTACCAGTTGCAATGTATTGCTTTCCTTGCACGACCAATCCATCGACGTAAAACGAAGCTGAGAATTTGTAGTCTTCCTCGTTGCAAGATCTGAAAATGAACGATATTCAATGCTTCGGAAATAAATGATCGAACCAGTATTGATGTCAATAAATTTCTACTCTCTATCGTCGCATAGTCTCATCAACGAACAATGAAATGACTTAATCCAGGAACTTATTGTATATACCTGCATTGCTCATGAGATGCAACACTGATCCTTGTACAATATCCTTTATACTTTGTGCTCCATGTAAGTTTCTCTTCTAATTTTCCATTTGAATTTGTTTCTTCGTCAAATATAACATCGTAAAATAGAACATCTGCGTCAGAACATTCAGAATCTGCTGAAATATCTAGAGATTAATACAAAAAAAGGATGAATAATTCAGCCGACTCGTGACTCGCATGGAAGTAATGCCAGAAAGGTAAAAATGATATTTGGGAAAAGAAATGATTTTTACAATGTAATTTCTAATTTTAAGTTAAATTGTAATGGATAATCGTTTCATTTAAAGCATACCATTATTTTCGATCACGGTATTGCATTTGACCATTTGTTTCATCCATTCGCGGACATAAGATTCTTCATTATTTTCTTCCATTTGATCTTGGACGATCCTCATGCAAGAGAATGCCTGCAAGGTAAATAATATTCAAATGAAAACGTGCCAGTAGTAGTAGTAGTAGTAATTTTTCCAGGCTCTGGGGAATCTTGGTTATAATTAGACCATTGACTTTGTTTTGTATAGCATAAAACCGGCAAACACACAAACACACATATATATACATATTTATACAGCTAGCAATTTTTTTACAGCTCTCTAGACGTTAATCGAGTCTCGTGCGATAGTATTACCTTCATGATCACTGAAGGAATGATTATGGACTGAAGAGGTTCGAACCCGCAACCTCTCAAAAATGAGACATGCTTGCTTCTGCTGAGCCCCTCACCCCTTTATTTATATAAATAGACTAGCGGAATAAGTTCTAGGGCTCTAGTGAATGTCATTAACTAAACACGAACCTTCTTAAAATTCTTGATTTCATTTTCTCGCTCTAACGATTGTATTTTGTGATTTATTTCGAGTAGAATCATTTCTTGCTTGTCCATTGCTTTGTACGATTCCAACATTGAATTGTAACTGAAATATAAAATTAATATTAAATTTTCCCGTCTTTCACAACTATAATGTGATAGCTCTCAGACGCAGTGGGAAATGGAGCTGTAACACAGTGATAACTCCTAATTTTTCTCACTTATAGTAGGAGAAAGGAAAGGAAGAAAGTTCATCTTAGTGTCAGTCAGAAGCTAGACTTAATTAAATTGTTTCCATAGCGGTATTCTCCACTTTTTTTTAATAATATCAACTTACTGTGGTAGGTTATTGTACGAATAATCTGCATCCTCAGAATTGTCTTTCCTCTTCATTAATTCCTCTTTCTGATGAAGAAGCTCAGTGAGCTTTTGTTGGCACCAGGATTCCAATTCAACAGACATTGTGTACTTATGTTATGTTCACGCTACATTGATAATTATTTGCTGGAAAAAGTAAAAAGGACAAACTATATTATACAATAAAACAAGGAAAATATAACTATTGCTGTTGGTTATTCGACCCGGTCGAGAAATGATTCTTCTGCCTTCGTATGAAAAATGAAAACCTCCACTTTCAACCAGAAAGATTTCAAGATTTCAGAAAATTTCATATTAAGGAGAAGTTAGTGGCTGTAAACTCTTGACATTGTATACTAATGTAATGTAATGCAATCCCAATCATTTGCTATAAAAAGTAAAGAGAAAATATATTACAAGATAAAATTGGTAAGCAAAGGCTTAATTATAACCAACAATCCGTATATTTTTCCAACTTTTGATGCTCCAAGCAAAATTATTTCAAATTCAAAACTACAGACAAGTTTTTACAGATATTGCACTGCAATGATACAGAATATGATTCATATTTGGTATCGAAATTGTACCTGGTTGTTGTTTTACTAAAATATGTGTTATCTTCAACAAGCAATGTAATGGTAAATGTAAATTGAATGTTCCAAATCATTTCCCATAATCCCAGGGCCCAGTTTCTAAAAATGTTTGTATGTTTCAATAATCAGTATATATACATAATACTGTAATTATTTTGCAATGGTCAAATGTCAGCAAATATTTCATAATGTAAGAAATAAGAATTTCAACACAATATAACGCATCATTATGACAACATAGTTCCATTGTTGAGAGTGTTAAAGAATTTTATAGTCTTAATTTTTAAAGAAGAATAAAGAATTCTTATCATTTGATGGCCAAGTTAATCAAATCTAATCTAATCTGCAATCTTGGCCAGTTATCAGTCTTATTCTTCTGGTAGCACATAGAAAGGTTTATTATTATTATTTTGATCTCTCGAAAGCCCGTTCAAAGTTTCTCGGAGAGATTGCGGTATCGGAAGCAATGCGACACGAGACGAGAACGTTTCTGTCTCTCGAAGTCCGCAGGTTATAGATAAATGTCGATGAATGAAGTTTAAACATATTTGTTGCAGCGAATTCAACGGTTCAATAATTTCCACGAGATGCTGACGACCTGCGAACTCTTCAGGAAAATATATTTGTTGGTTTCCACGTTTTGTGACGAGTGGATGTCTGTAATAAATATAGAATGAATTCCAACAAGCTCTATCTTATATAGGTTTGCTTATGATGTCGATGGGATCATGCAAATACATAGGTCATTCGTTATATGCAAAGGATGCGTTCCGAGGTAACTTCGCATCATGTGAATAGTTATTTCAATGGGGGTAAATAGGGATGCGTTCTGACAACAACCTACAATCATAATTTAGCCACTATTTCATATCAAAAGACACAAATATATTACCACACCAAGATAACCCTGGTAGCAGTATGGTCAGCAGTGTTCAGCCAGAAGTACCAGTGTTACCACCTATACCAGAACTGCTACATATATCAGCTAAATACTAAATACTGCTATAGCGGACATCTTTTCCACACTCAGGTGCTAGTTCTGTTTCTAGTATTGTCCTGTAGAAGTCAAGGGATGTCCTAACATGCTTTAATGTACTAGCATCGCTTTTAAAAAAGAAGGGGTGAATTAAACTTGTCATTTCTTCACTCTTTGTCACTCCAGAGAAGTAAAAATGGTATCATATGCTTCTTTCGTCATTTCAGGCAGAAAAAATCGTTTTTCAGGAGAATATTAAAATAGTGTGGTGCTTTTTTTTGGTTGTATAATCCATTCTACAAGTCGTAATGGAAATTATGTTTATTCCTACCTGCAATCACTGTCATAAAATATCCATGGATGAGATTGATATGTCGTCATTGAAAGAGATCTATCAGGTTGAATTCGTTGTAAATATGGAACATGATTGCCTTCAAAATTCAACCATTCGATATCGATGAATTTTTCGGTTTTATTCACAAAACGTACGAATGTACGTTGCTGAGAGTAAATAGACCGTAGTTTTTGAAGTTGAACTTCATCTTCTGCTTCTCCGTCGCTCATTCTTCCTGTTGAATTTCCAGAAATTACTTAACTTATTCGCGAACACGGCAAAGAAATCTCACAACAATTCCAAATTACGTCATATTACTCAGCAAATTATCGACAGGATACAGGTTGTCCCGTTCATGAACGAAAATGTAAAATATGAAAAGCTACGAGTTTTTATAAGAATTAGTATTGAAAATTAGTTATAACTTTTGATTTAGCAATTTTTAAGATTTTTTTCGAATCAAATTGAAGCTTTCATTCAAAATATGACGTTTCCGAGTTTGCTATCAGGATTACTCAGCAAAACAATAGCCAGCAACAATACGTATTTTCTATAGTACTAAGTGTGTCATGTAGTTATGTGCACAACTCAGAATATTTATAAGGTTATGACAAAAGTTTTCTGTAATTTTAAACGTAATTGAACCAGTAGAAATCATATTATGGACGTTTAATTCAAAAGTACCCCAGGGCGAGATAACCAGGTACATCCTCCGCTATATGGTG